>PVJX010011184.1:0-54340 GCA_004027295.1 Dolichotis patagonum | reverse complement strand
ATGCTTAGCACAAGATACAGCAATCATACAGAAATTTATGATGGATACAGCATATGTCTACTAGAATGTGCACAAATACAGCAACTATGTAGTAGTAGCTCAAAACTGGAGATGAAGAAATATTCTTCCTAGGTAAGCACTTTAGCTGTGTTAGGAAGGAATGAATTATTGTTACACACAATGATATGTATCCGTGTTGAAGGTAGTGTACTGAGTGAAAAAAAATGCCAGTCTGAAAGGTAAGAGTCCGTTTATTCAGCTTTCTCCGAATGAGGAAGGCAGAGATGGAGAACACTGTGGTGATGCCAGAAATCAGGGGTGGCGAGGAAGATACACTCCTGCCTGTAAAGGGCAGCATGACAGAAATGCTTGCTCTGCTGGGCTGGTTCTGTGCAGGGTGAAGGTTCTGTGTGCTGACTGCAGTGATGGTCACAGACTCCCCGGTGTGGTAAAATGGCCCTGACTAGACATCTGTGTGCTGCCGATGGCCATATCCTGGGTATTGGACCTCGGCTACATACAATGGAAACATCAGGAACAAGT
This sequence comes from Dolichotis patagonum, assembly GCA_004027295.1. NCBI lineage: Eukaryota > Metazoa > Chordata > Mammalia > Rodentia > Caviidae > Dolichotis > Dolichotis patagonum. The sequence goes on along the minus strand of PVJX010011184.1, from coordinate 53,797 downwards.
GAGTGCTACACAGATCTGCCCCGTCCAGTTGTTGCATCTCCTGTGAGCCTACACTTACCTCAAGACGAAATGTTTTTAAGGGCATCTTACACCAGCCGGGTGAGCTGGCGTTCAGCTCTCCCCACCTAAGCTCCGTCTGGGGCAGATTCTGAACACTGTGGAGTGCACTCCAGGAAGTCTCTGCAATCCAGGCCGTGCTTCTCTCATTGTTCCTGGTGGATTAGAGTACGGGTCTCCCTGCTAACCAGGATTCTGAAGATGAATTCACTCCGAGTCAGTGCAGCAGGTAGAAAGTGAGGCTCCACACAGGTAGTTGGCAGCTCGCGGAGCCCCGGGGCATTTGCAGGGAGAAAGCGCCTCCCTGAGTAACCAGGACGGTTTCATCAGTGCATCAAGCACAGCAGGAGGAAGATGATGAAGGAGACGGCCTGTAGGCATCCTGGCTGAAACAGCAAAACACAGGCAGGATCGCATTCAGACTCTAAAAGGATCACGGGACTGGATTACTAGGCTCGCACTACTGTGTAGATCCCTTCCTGAACCGTGTAATGGAGCACATGGTGAGATTGGGAAAACCAAAATGCTTCTTTTCAGGAACTGGTGTCTTGGACCTCAAAGATGGATTCATGGTGTCTTCCTTTCCTAGAGATTTTTCTCATAAATAAAAGATAGTCCTTTACCCTCAAACACACTTTTGCCCTGTATCTTTCCAGACTAGCCTAAGAGAAAGCCAAAAAGGCCTGTATCCATGGGTGCAGCAGAGATTTCTTCCACTTTACACCCTCCTCATTGACTTAGTCAGTTTTCAATTCAGAATTCAAAAGTTCTTCAAAGTATCCAGCAGAGGGACCCTGGTCTCACTTGTAAATTCCTTCTAGGGTATTTAATCTCCAAGTTTCCGTTCCTTGGCCCTTCAAGCTGAGGAAAGGGAACCAAGGAGGGCTACACTTTATCCTGGGGAACAGTGTGTGGCGTGGTGGGTGTGGAACTCATAGAGGGGCAACACTGAAGGCAGGGACCACGGAAAGACAGCTGCCAAGGTCAGACAGGAAGCAATGGCCACAGCGATGGAGAAAAAGAAAAACATTCATTATCCAAGGTGATGATGCTGGCATGACTGACAGCCGGTTAGATGGGAAGAATATTCCCAGTTCTCAAGGAAGGCTGCTGAGAATGCAGAGCAGAGCCAAGGCGTAAGAGTGCAGGGGCCAAGGCTTTGAATAGCTGGCATGCAGCAGAAACTCTCCATCTCTGCTCTTTCCTCATAATGAACACTACATGGTAATAACTATTCCTAGGTGACTGTCTCTAACTTAAAATCTGAAATGCTCCAAATTTGAAACTTTTGGACACCAATATGATGCTAGCATGATAAAACTCCACACATGAGCTCATATAATAGGTTGCAGTCAAAAAAGTGCATAAAATAACCGAGAACATTCCTCCAGGTTATGTATGTATAAAATATAAGACTTTCATGTTTCACCTTGTTCCTCATCCCCAAGATATCAACATTACTTATATCAAATATTGAAAAAAATTATAAAACTCCCTGAAGTCTTAAACACTTTTCCCCATGCATTTCAGGTATGGGAAAATCATAATGTAATATAAAATATGATATGATATAAGATATATACGTGAGCTATAAGAATTGGGGATTTCTGCAGTTGTAACTAGTGTCAGTTTCTGAATAACAAGGAACAGTGTCTGAGGACAGGGTGTTATATCTGAATTCTCTCACTGTTTTAAAGAGGACATCACACATGGCTGCCGTCTAGGACAATGTGTTTATGAAATAGAAAGAAAGAAGAATGATTAGACTAGCGAATAGGGAAGACAATGGTAGGAAATGAAGTTAGTTCTCTAGGACTCTGTAGAAAGTGGTGAATCATTTATGGTAGAGTCTTCCTTAAGAGAACATCATTAGAGGGTTTTAAACACAGAAAATTCATGATCTTATTATGATACAGAAATCTTTAAATGATAAATTGGGCTCTTTGAAAGATGGATAAGCCTCTATAGAAGAAGAATAAGGGCCAATTAGGGAATAATAGCAGTGTTACACTCAAGAGCTGTTAGTGGCTTAGCAAGATTGTTAGTCTTCTGAAGATGAAGTTCAGCAATTTTGTATCAAAGAATAGGAGCAGTGCCTGTCATTTTCCACCCATAAAGTTTAGTGGGATGTTATATGCGATTTGATTTGTTATCTCTTTCTTTGTAGAGTTATAAATGGAAAGATTACGCTACCTAATAGTTTCTTCATACCCTGCACAAAATTTGTGGTTGCAGAACGTTGTAATTTCTTGTATACTGTATAACAAAAAACCCAACGATATGTTTAATAAATATTGTACTTATCGGAAGTAATGTCAAATTGTATGGTGTTAAGTATTGTTTTGCATTTAGGGTTCCAGGGAAATAGAGCCTTGCATTATACTCAGAAGCCACTTGTCTGTGCAGCCTGGGAACAGTAAACCTACTGACAGTGCCGTATCCAGCATCTGCTTTCTAGCTAATAGACCTGATAAATGGCCACAGGACACTCACTTCTGGGCTCTATGGATTTACCAACTTTAGGGGTTCAAGGAGTCCAAACTGTATGGGAGGCAAGTCTAGAATGTACGCTCCTAGCTTATCATCTGAATTCTTCTCCAGACGGCTTTGAAATGGCTTCACTGGTCAACCTGGTATTCATTCCTCTGTGGTAGACGTGGAGAACATACTGTTCCCAGCAAGCAGTCATAGAGTATATAGGAATATCTTCATTTCTGAGTCAAGATGTCAGCCGTTTCATGCTTCACAATGGTATCACTCACGCTGGAAGAGAGTTTAAGCATTAAAGTCTAAAGTAGGAAGCTGGAGGCTGGCGGGATACCTCAGTGGTCGTGTGCTTGCCTGTCATGTGTCAGGGTCTAAGATCTCCAGCACCTTAACAACAGGCAGGAGATTTTATTGCACTGAGTTTATACACTATGTCCCTGAAAATTAACTGAAACACAAATGCTGGGTGGGCATGACGAATGAGAGAAAAACTGATACCCTAGCAAAACTCTTCCACGTGTGAAAATTTTGTTAAATAGACCCATCAGGATCCTAGGGTTTGTTTTTATTTTATTGTGAGAAACAAAAAATTCTGTGCTGATACTGGCATTTTAAAGTGGCAGAGGTCAAAGATTATTTCCTTAATTGAAGTAGCAATCAAAACTTTCATCATAAAGTTACTTAAGATACAGGTGTTAGCAACACATTTTATTGTGGGGTCTTTAAAGAGTAAATTTAAGTTTAAAACAAGCTGAACAATACAGGTTTATTTATTTTTCACTGAACAGCCAATTGGAATACATGGTATAAAAATAGGTGATAAGATTGTTGCAAAATGAAATGGACAGAATATTGCATTTAATTTTCCATTTATAATAATTTCACAATAAAATCACAGTTTACTTTGAAAAAAGATTATCAAAGTGAAAAGAGGAAATATGTAATGTTGCACTAAATCAATGAAGCAACTGTAGGCACGTCGTAATAATGGCTCATACATTTCTCTAATAATCAGTGAACTGAGCATTCCTAATCTAAAAATCCTGAATAGTAGATGCTCCAAAATCCAATACTCTTTGAATATCACTGATATAATAGCCAATAAGGAATTCCATACACCAAGTCTTTGTTTTATGCAAAAAATTATCAAGATATTTTTGTGTAAAATTACTTTCAGGATATTATTATCAGATGTATATGAAACATGAGAGAATTTTGTGTTTAGATTAAGGGTCCCAGTCTCAGTTACTTCATTGTGTTTATGGAAGTATCTAAAATTCCAAAAACTGTTTGAAATCTGAAATCCATAATGTGCTACCTAGCTCTGAAATTGTGAGCCAAAATAAACCACTCCATTATTGAAGTGTGTATTTAAGGTATTTCAAAGAGTGATGGGAAGCTGCTTGACACAATGGTCAAAGGATCTGAAAGCTTTGGGTTTTAAGATAAATGCCCAGCTCAGTAGAATACTGTGAGGACTAACAGCTGTCAACACCTGAGAGGGACTTTGAAAATGAGAAGGGGACCAAGAGTTGAAGGGACGTAAGAAGAATTAAGATACATTAATCACATGTACCAGCTCCTCACACGCCCCTGGACGAATGTAATCACTATGTACTACAAATGTGTACTAATGAAAAAATTTAATTAAAAAATATGAGAAGCGCACACCCTTAAACAGGTTTTCAGTTGCAAAACGTACAGTCCTCACCCGCGCAGACCAGATTGCTGTTGTTCACCAACGTCACTTCTCTATATACACTCCTCTAGGAAGGACTCAGCTCTCTCCACTCATCCTTGGTAAAATGCACAACAACATCCTTGAGTGTTACTGGTTCCTAAAACAGAAGCGTCACTAATCACTTATTAGCCACCAAATTGTTCATGACATGAAGAGTGAAGTTGGCAGCCACAGGAAAGGTAGAGGAGATGTATAGGAAGTATTTTTTGATAGTGTTCAGATTTTTCAGTTATCCAAAACAGAAGCAAGTGACTAGAATCTCCAAATTCTTGTAAATTTACTAATTTTATCCATATGTCTTTCTCTCCTGTCCTTCCTTTTATCTTCCCATCTATGTTCTGAATATTTTGATATCCTCTGGTCATCCACTGTCACAAATTAACACTATTTTTTTAACCTTCAAATTCTCCTCACTTGGAAAAGTTTGTCTTCATTACTTTTTTTTCTGACACATACTGTTGGATACCAAAAGTTAAAAGTGGGAAGGTTTATTTCAACTCACAGTTTGGCTGACTTCAAGGCACGGGGGCATGGTAGAGAAGCAACACAGAGAAGAAAGAGTTCATGGAAGGCAGAGGGCAGCAAAGCAGCAAGTAGCAAAGCAGCAGCAGCAATCCTGCCTTCTTTCTGTCCCTTTCTGTCCCTTTCTGTACCCACTTTTTGGTTAGTGCCACCTACATCCAGGATGGACCTTCTTATTATCCACACCCAGAACTACACTAAACAAGTCAATGGATCAATTCAGTGGACTAATTTAGTAAGAATGCACCCTTAATTCTAGCATCACACATTTGAATCTCAGTGTCAAACATTCTATAGTCAACCACCTCCCAAAACTTCCACCTGTGAGTATATGAGGCTCTAAGGGGACATTCAGACACAAGTCATAACAACGCCTCCTCAGCTTATAACCAAAATATTTCCCCTTCATCTTCTGTTGAAAAAACTCAACGAGAGATGCCAGAAACCTGCCAGTTTTTGAGGCAAAATACAGCTGGGAGAATGGTATCACAGTATTCTTTACTACCAATTGAGCATGGAAAGAAGTAGCCACAGGTGTCCACCAAAGGCCTAAAGGCTCTTTTTAATAAGTTCTCCCAATTTCCAACTCCAGGATCTCTACTACTAAAAAAAAGATGTATGAATGAAACAGCAAATACTCACATTTAGCTTCAAGTGAAGGCAAATATCTCAAATAATTCTGGAGGTATGAATGCATTATCTATCCTTATCCCAACACATATTTCTAGCTATCACAAGCAATTTAGGATAAATAAAATAAGATTTTAAAACAAAGGACATGATATAAAACAAAATACAAGTGAATATTGGCAACAAGTGAAAGCTGTAAAAGAAAGATCAAAGTATAGTGGAAAGTCACCCAAATGAAATGTAAGACACTTGTATCTTCCATAAACACTTGGGCTATATAAGAATTCAAGGATATGCACTTAATGGAAAAATACACTCTTACATAAAAGATCAAAATTAATTTTAAAATGAGATGAAAAGAATATGATCATTGTGAGAATTAAAAATTTACTGTAGAAGAAAATTATTAGGGATTCACAAACATGAAAGCACTCAAGGAAAAACATTTTTTGAAAAAACATACTGGATGATGAAGCCCAACTCATCACAGATAGCAAGTAAAAGGAACAATCACAGTGAAGAGGTAAGAAATAAAATAACCACATAAATAAGAAACCAGTAATAAAGGTTACTTTCTAATCTTTATTATGTTCTCTGTCTTTTTCCTTATTGCATTGGCTTAATGCAACTGTCAGGTTTTTCGTTTTTATTTTTGTGAAAAATTTATTGTAGTCTCTTAGTTGATCAATAATAAAATTACAATTCATGGTTGGATCAAAGTTTGAATGCTGAATTGAGAAAAATACAGGAAGAGGTATAGGTATCAAAACAATTTAAATGAATAACTCATGCCAAAGTAAAAAATAATTTTACACTGTTAGAAAAACAGATCCACAAAAGATAAAAGGGATGAAGAAATATAAGAAAGCCTGAATGTCTGGCATATGGATCTAAACATAGGTAAGTGCTTATAAATATTTTGTCTTTTTTCTTTTCCTCTTAAATATTACAAGACTTTTATTTGTTTAATATAATTCTGAAGTACAGAAATTTTTATCTAGCTACTTTTTCTTAGTAAATTCAATTAAAATCTAATACTTTTACTCTTGATAGTAAGTCTCTTTATTGTTAAATCTTGCCTGTTTTTTCCATCTTCATCCATTCAGTTGCCTCTCTCTCACCAACGTCCAACACTTGTTTCTATCAATAGGAATGGATAGAAACATAACTAAATATTTGATCAAAGTTAATACTGAATGGGAGGGTTCGTGTGTTTTCACCTTTGCTGAAACTGTTGTATATCACTGCACTGTTAAAAGTAAAAATACTAGATTTCCACTTCTGGCCAAAATGGAATAAACACTTTTCTCTTAAGTACAGATTTTAACAATTCCTTGTATGTTAGATTTAAAACAGACAACCATGAAAATTTCTACCTTCAGCCAGGGCAGAGTGGGAGAAGATAGGCCTCTACCCTGACCTTAGCATACGACTCTTCCCCAGCCTTTTACCCAGAATCACTAAAATCCTTGAAGCAAGGATTTTAGGACAGCCAACACAAAAGGTCTACTGAGCAATTACATAAATGCTTGAACTGAATGAAAAATGCAAAAGTCCCAGCAAAAAAATAAAACATATAAATAAAGATCAAATGAAAATGAAATAGTATAAATTAAAATAACTGAAATAATTTACACTGGTTGATAATAAATTGAAATAACCATTAGATAGGATCCATAACAGAATGGAGAAAGCAGAGGAAAAAGTCAATGAAACTAAACTAAAATGGAAATATCCCTGGAGAACAGAGGCAAAACAAACTAGTAAAAAATAGTTTTTAGGGTGTCTGGGGATTATATCATAGTATATAAATCAAAACATCAGAAAATTTTAAAGAGCCGAAATCCAGATAATATAATGAAATATGGTCATTAAAAGAATACTGATAAATATAATGAATAAAATATATTACTGAAATTACTGCAACTAAAACTTTGATATACTACAAAAGAGGATATTTATGAAGTAAAAATCTGTGAAGACACTTCAGTCTGCAGATTCTGCTCATGAAATCACAGAAGCAGCCTTTACCTAGAAAAGTCATTATAAGAAAAACAAAACAAAAAGAAAGCATATATATATATATATAGAGAGAGAGAGAGAGAGAGAGAGAGAGAATGAGAGAGAGACAGAGACAGAGATAGAGACAGAGACAGAGCAGAGACAGGAGAAACAGGGATCCAGCAACTCTAAACAGTAATAGGAAAAAAAAACGAAATAAAAGTTGTCAATTACAAGGTGCCCAGGAAGGAAACAAGAAGATAGAAAAAACACGAGAAGCAAGAAAAGAACTGACAGAACTGCAGCAGAAAATGCCACACACCCCCCAACCACCAGGATACTCCAGGTGTTAGTTGCCCAAGTAATATTTTTGGTTACAGTTCCTGTTACTTTTGTTTTTTAGAAACTGATGGTCACTGATGCATAGGTGGTCACTATGATGTGTATTGTAAAAACAAATCAAAAGCAGCCAAGTACTCTGCTGCTGTACTTCCCTTTGCAGATCCCATAAAAACCTCCTTCCCTGAGACTTCAGGGCCCAACATTTTGAGAATGATCCTCATCAGTATCCATTGACATAAAATAACTCTGCTTCCAAACCCTGGGTATCCTTTTGGTGTTTTTGCTTGCCATTGAAGAATAAAAACTAGATGAATCTAAAATTTAAAAAAAGTAAGAGAAAGTGGTAAAAGTGCAAGACATACATATTTGAAGAATTCAAGATTGCTTCAATTTTAGGATGTCCATTTGCATGATATATTTGATTCTCATTATTCATCAATTCCATGATTAAAACTCATCTACTCTTTAAAATTTATTTGCAACTCTAAACACAGTACAGTACTTTGACCATTACTCCCACACATACACAGAGCTGCCAAAGTTTTTTTTATTAGGCTTTGTAGTCTCATTCCAGCCTTATCACTTAAACAAATATAATTTTTACAGTCTGTTTTGTGTCTTTTCCAGATTGTGTTTTTTATTGATTTCAATGTTTAATATAGCTTCCAAGTGTAACAAGTGCTGACTAGTGCACTTAAGCACAAAACAACTGTGAAGTGCTTCACGTGTGTTGGATAGCTTCATTCAGGCACAAATTATAGTGCCATTGGCCATGAGTTAAATGTTAATGAATAAAAAGTACATTTATAAGTTGCTTTTAGTTAGAAACATGCATAAATTAAAGATATATTGACTAGTTGATTAAAAAGCTTTGTTAGAGGCTAAAAGGATCCTGACCCTTTTAAGTCAGTGTTCATGGCAACTGCATAGAACGTATCTATGATGAATGAGAATGCACTTCCCTTTTCTAAAAAAGAAAAAAAAATCAGCCAACCTTTAGTAATTCTTATAGCATTTCAGGAACAAAATAAAAAACATGAAAAAAAATCAATTCACCAGTACCTGGGTCATGGCCTCCTTCTTTAGTGGAACTGCAAAGAAGCAGTAGTAGTAGAGAAGAAAGAAACATTAGTGACCAGGCTAGCTCAGGTCAGCCAGTCTAGGTTTCCAAAATGAAGTGAGCATTTCAATTTGTTGAAGACATTACCTCCTGCCACCTGAGCCTTAGTCTTCCTCACTTCCCCACCATAAAAGGCCTTTTGTACCTTTCCTACCCAACTTCTTCAGTAACTTTGCTCTTTAATTCAAGTGTCTGAATTAAGCTGATTGTCTCTCTTTCTGAGTGTGTTGGCTCCTTCTTGGACCAGAAAGTCCACGACGAGTGCAGATAGAGGAGCTCAGTCTTTTTTCAAACTCTCTATCTCCTATGTTTTGTTGCACGAGGGGCTCAACTGAGAGGCCCTTCATTTCAGAATGTATTTCCAATACTTAGGGTACTTCCTTTTCTTCCACGTTAGCATCTGAATTTTGCCTTTGTACTTCAAGTTACATGTGCCAAGAAAATGCCATTTTTGGGAGACGTTCACTCTGAGGAACAAAATTCACTATCTACTTCTAAATGAGGAGCACTTATACTATAAAATGTCACTGCTCTGGCAGAGGTCTGTCTAGAAAAGTAGTGGTCTGCCTTGTTCCACCCAAGCTTGGAAAAAATGGTCTTGGCAAGAGGTCTCCATAGGATCTAACTGCAGGCAGACAATAGAAAGAGGAGCTGTAACAGGGTGTTTAAGAACATAAAGTTCAATAGGATAAATTCCACTCTCTAGCAATTCAACACTAGGGTCACAAAATTGGGGCAGCAAAACTGCCCTCCTAATAGGTAGCTATCTTTACTTATCGCAATGGTTTAAATTTAAGAGTTTAGATTGTCTTTCTCTTTAACCTTTTAACTGTGATGATGCAGACCCTGTCAAATTTCAGTAACCGGGATTGGCTCGCAGGCAGGCGAAAGGGCAGAGAAACAACAACCGGAAGGAGAATTACAGGAAGGAAATGCAGAATTACAGGAAGGAGCGCTGGAGGAGCAATGCGCATGCGCACTCGCCTCCCGTTGCCATAAAACAAGCGCCTCTCCGTAATGACACGCACAGGCGCGCCCCACTGTTTCCTTCTTACAGTCCGGCCACAATTTCCTTCCACTCCCGAGCACATGGGGTCTCCACCTTGTAGGATGTGGCTAGGACAGCGCACAAAGCAGCCCAAATCAGCTAGTCTAACCCTCGGCCCGCTTCTCCGAGCTTTGAAAGAGTGACCGGAAGTGGATGGCGCGTACGGAGGCAGTATGGACTACAGGTCCCACAATGCTCCGGGCGCACTTCCTTTTCCACCCATTTAGCTCTTTGCAGCGCTCCTCTGCTCCGGGCTAGAGCGCTGAAATCCTTGTGTGTTTTACCATTTTTAAAAGAGGAAGAAGCGGTGCTTTTTGTTTAAATATGTACTTCTAAATGTTTTGAGTACACGTAAGTGTACTTTTATGTTCGTATTATTTGTTACCGTACTGTAAAATACTTTTTTTTTTTTTTTTTACTTGAACGTTTCCGTAACATTTGCTTTCTGGACACACTCAGATAATCTTCATTTCAGTTGTTTTTACCGTGTATCTCAAAAGCACAAAATCTTCCAATTTTAACTAGTTAAAATGCTGTTTAATTCTCGTTAGTTGTTGATTTGGAATTGTTCTTTCATCGAAAGGATAGGTTCCAAGACCCCTACGACTGAAGAACTGAAACCACTATAAATACTGAGGTTTAAATTGAATTCCTAAATTGATACAGAAAAATAATATGAAAAAAGATGACGCGTTTGATTTCAATTCTCCTTATACTGCAGGTGTATTTTAACTTTAAAAAAAGCAACAACAAAACCCAGCAGAATTGTATTATCAAAGTGAAAAAGAAACACAAAATTTATTTACCCGACAAATATATTGTAAAAAACTGATGGCAACATAGAGACATTTTCAAAAATAGATGATAGATTACGTGAGCAACTTCACAAGATTCTGTCCCAGAAAAAAGTTGGAAAGACTTGGGGATATAGCTCGTGCTAATGCTCTGGGTTCAACTCCTTGTGCTGAAAAAATAAAGGAGAAGGAAGGAAGGAAAGAAAGTGAAAAAGGAAAAGAGGGAAGAACATTCACATAAATACATATATCTTATGGAAAAAAGTAAAGACTATTAAAATATGCAAATGTCATATCAGATATCAGACATGTATCAAAAGAAACCTCTAACAATATAAAAGAGTAATAAAAGTGAACTATGGGCCTATTATCCACTGAAGGGAATTATTTGAAAGAATATCCGTACCTTATCTATGGACGTATTAAAGGACATGTCCTAGAGGATTGGGGCATGGAATATAGGGAAATTAAAAGTGTACACAATCTGAAGTGTCAGTCTTCTAAACGTATTTATTTTATTTTATTTTGTTTTATTTTATATTTTATTTTATTTTAATTTTATTTTATTTATTTTATTTTATTTTATTTTTTGGGAAAAGAAAGACTAAAAGAAAGAGGAATCCTTTGGAAACCGTGCAGTGAAAAACACGTGAACAAGAACACTTTTTTTTTTTTTTTTTTTTGGTACCAGGGATCGAACTCAGGACCTCGAGCTTGCCAGGCAGGCGCTTAAGCCACTCAGCTAAATCCCTGGCACAAGAACACATTTTATGAGGCTGACGCGCTGCTTGCTGCGCTAAGGAGGAGGGCAAAGGGGAACATTTTAGCACCCTAAAATTCAGAAGAATATCGTACATAAAAGATACACAAACTCCATATATCAGTTAACAGAACCACTGTAATTTGCAACTTGCTATACAGACACAAGAGGGAGACATTGCATAAGGAATCTTAGGTGCCGGCAAAAATTTAAAAGACCAACCACCCACCCACAAAAACCCACGAAGAAAGTCCTGTGTTAGAAAGTTATTAAAACAATCAGATCAAACATGTATCAACTAATTAAAATTTGCCTCACCAAAAATCTTCGAATGACAAATTATAAAGTAGTATTAAAATATATTTTAAAAAGCATTTGTCATGAAAAGAAGCCTTAAATCAAATATCTTTTTAAAATGGGCAAAACATGTAAAATTGAAAATAGTTAAGTGAGCTCATAATAGAAATGTTTAAAATGCAAACTTATCTCCTTAATGAAAAGTAAATCAAAAAGTTAGAAAGGGAAGAGACTTAAGTGAGAATGAAATAATAGACATTGAATTTAAAAGTAGAAAAAGAGCTTGGAGCATGAAAATGACATAAATGTTTTTAAAGTTCAGAAAACAGTAGTAGAAATGGAGGTTAAGCAAAGAGGGTTTCACATAGTATGGCCTTTGTTAAGTAATTTTTTTAAAAAGGGATAAACAAATAAGATACAATATTTTAAAATATATTGCAATAAATGTTTGCAGAAATGAATCTAAATCTACTAGCTACTTAGGAAAATTTATCCGGAACAAGAAAATGCAAGACTTAGGCATGTAAAATTATTTCACTTTGAAGATAGAGGAAATCTCTTCACAATTTCCAGGAGAAAAGGTCAAGCTGACAAGTAAAAAAGAATTAAATAATCATCAGACCTGTCAGCAACAAGTTGCCACGGAGGTGGAAACTTCAAAATTCGACTTGGCAGAGTGTAAATTGAAGGTTACACACCCATCCTACTATTCTCCAAGTGTTACAGAAAAATAGTTTTAAACCTACAAGAACTTGTAAAATCATGTACTCACAAGTCCTTGAAAAGACTAGAGGATTGGTTTCAACCATATGACAGAGTAGTGAAAATCCTCAATAAAATTATAAATAAGTGTGTTTAATATAGTGTACCCCTGAAAATAAAATATAACAAGGGAAATTTAATAATCTGATAATGTTACAAATTGTGAAAATAATGAAAGTTAAAATGAGAAGAGAAAGGAGTGGGAAGAGAAAAAGTAGAAATTTTAAGTATATTGTGTAAAAACAAATAAACATGTATTTCAGAGGGAGATCATACCAATTATACCATAATAAACATAATTATAAAATATTATGATAGAGTTGAAATCAAGATCAGTGATCTATGTATGTATGATGATTTCACCTACATGCAAAAAGAAGACTTCTTTTAGATCAAATATTTGCTGGATGTGAGACACACTCAAAGCAAAATGGCAGGGAAAAGATGAAAATGTATGGAAACAGATCAATGTAAACAAGAAGAAAACAAGAACAATTTTATGGTAGATAAAGTATTATTCAAGCTAAACAGTGTTGAACAAGACAAAGAAAGGAATTTTTTAATGCTATGACTTACAAAATATTCCAATGCATGGAAACTATGGAGGCATAAATAGACAGAAGACACACATCATGGATTATTTTAAAGTACTGCTCTCAATAAAAGATGGAGAAGGCAAAAAGTAAAGATGGAAAAAATCTAAACATCATAAAAAATCAATAAAAAAATTTAAGAGTAAATGAAAAATGCAATGCTCTTAATATATCTTGTCAAGAATTGGTAGAATATTCACAAGGTACTATTATATAGAAGTCATAAAGACAATATCAATAAATTCTATAAATTGGAAATATTACAATCAGCACTCCCTGGTTATAATACAGAGAAATTAGAAATCACTAACAAAATCATAAAACATGAATGCCATTATATATGGAAATTTAAAAGAAATTTCTAATGACAATAGAGTGAAATGCAAGTATGAAATATTCTAAATGGTAATTAAAGTATTAGATCAGAATCTTGTGAGTATATGTAATACAGAAATCAGAAAATTTCTTAGCACTAAGCACATTTAAGTCATTAAAGATGAAAGAATGTGACTTACATGAATTAGTTTCAAAGCCAAAATATGTAAAAAGTAATAACAGAGTAATTCAAAATACACAACAAAAAGCACAAGGTAGAAAATAAACACAAGAGGGAAAGTTAATGAGATAGAGAATAAAAAAGTGGAGAAACAGAATAAAAGAAGAACAGGAGCAAAAAAATCTAACTTCAAGAGGAAATTCACATTATTTACTATTTGAATAAAGAAATATTATGTAATTTACATACATAGTGTCTAAATGTAGTACTACTACCTTTTGTATTTCCCTAAGACATGAGCCACGCATCACAGAGAACTATTGGGACTTCTCTCAGAATGATTAATCAGAGTAAATTAATTTCTGTTTTCTGAAGTCACTTTTGTTTAAATCTGCTTGTTGTGCAAACATTTCTTCACATTTTCCCAATGGAAATTTTACAGATTAACTATTATTTTAATCTTAAACCACTTGGTTTTCAGGAGCAGTCTCATTAAGAATGTGTTTTTAATAGCAAAATTAAATATTCTGACCGAGTATTCTAATCTGACGCCAGGCCACTTTACTTCTGTCACGTGCTTCTGGTCACATCCCTTGCCAGGCACCGTCTCTTGCTTGGAACTCTGTGTGCTGCCTCTGGGCTTCTCTAAGAACTTTAAGAGGGAAAGCTTCACAATTTGTCCTGAGGCCCTTTTCTTTAGAATATGCCTGGTCTGATTAGACTCCAGCAGATTGATCACAGAAATCTGAATTGAGAAGTAGCCACTTTTTATAGGAATACAGAGAGAAGGAAAGTGGAGGGGAAGGAAAGTAGGGGGGAAGCAAAGTGGGGGTCAGGACACTAAGGAAAGGAAGAGGCAGGCTGGGAAGGGTGACACTGGCAATGGGGTGTCATCATCTAATTGTGATAACCCTGGGGTTTTTCTTAGAACCATTTTACCTAGCTATGAAACTTTTATTGAAGTGTAATAAATCTATGAAAAGTAAATTTATCATAAATGTACAGCTCTATGAAAATTACCAATACCTTCACAGTTTCCTTTAAATAAATCATGCAGCATATACTCTCTGCTTGGCTTTTTTGGGTTAAATTAAGTCTGTAAGACTGGCTCCTTTTGTAAGTGAAGTTATAATTCCTCTATTTTCATAGGTATTTAGCAGTCTACTGTGTTCATACATCACCTTATTCATTCCACTGTTAATGAATGGATATTGGGAGAGTTTCAGTTTTTGGATCACTACAAAGGATGCTTTGAGCATTCTTTTATGTTTTAATGAACACACACATACATTAATTAATTGCAGGATCCTGTATTTGTTGAGTTTTAGGTAATGCTGCTATATAGTTTTTCAAGATGAAAGTTGTATTGATTTATTTTCTCCTCCACAGTATGCGTCTTAGTTACTTTTCTTGTTATGAGATTAAATACCCGACACTTAAGGTTAAAGGAGGAAAGGGTTATTTAGCCCAGTCTGCAGCAGTTTCAGCTCATAGTTGACTGTCTCCATGGCAGGGCAGCATGGCACAAGGACATCACAGAGGAGACACAGTGCATGGTGGGCAGAAGGCAGCACGGTAGCAAAGCAAGGACGTAGTGAGGAAGCAAGCAGCAAGCGCCAAGTGCCAACCCTCTTTCTGTCCCTTATATGCCACCTAGGCTATCCACTGTTAGGGCAGGTCTCACTCACACGCACCCAGGGTGAGGTACCCTTAATCCTACCCAGAACTATGCCAAAGCAATCAGTGGGCTAATTTAATAATCACACACCCTTGATACCAGCACCACACACACTGGATCCAGTCACTTCTGAAAGGCCGCACCTAACACCAGTGAGGCCCTGGAGGGTCACCCAGCCACATCCGTGTCCGTGTGCAGGAGTTCCAGTTGCTCTAAGTCCTCACTCTCTGCACTTGTCATTGTAGCTATTCTAGTGAATATATATTGTGATTACAGTATATATTTTCTTTATGACTGATGAAATGTGACATTTTAATGTGGAAACTGACTAGTTTTTACCCTGCTCAATTATTTTTAATTAGCTTTCACATTTTCTTATCTCCAATGAAGCATTTCTTTATATAATCTGAGTACAAATCATGTCAGAATCTACCCACCAGTGAATTGTCATGTCCTCTTGGTTAGAAATCTGGGAACTGGCTATGTTTGGGTCCGTGTCTGGACTCTATTCTGGTCCTTTCATTTCTCTCCCTCGTTACAGTGCCCTCTGAGTTACTGCGGCATAGGTGTGTGTCATCATACCCAGGTTTTAACTGCTGTGGAGTGGAATATTCATTCTATAGATGTATGTTTGCTAAGTTTATGGATTCTTTTCAAATCATTTCTTTGTTGATCTTATGTCTAGTTTGTTTTATCCTTACTGAAGCTTTGTGTTTCTGTTGTTCCTCAGGATACATAATCTTAAACTGTCTCCAAGCTAATTGGTTCTTTTTCCTGTCATTTCAAAATTTTTTAAGTCCTTTCAGTGACTCTTCTATTTAAGCAATTATATTTACTGTATCAACAATTTCTGCCCTGTAAAACATTTTTTATTTACTAATAGCTTGTATTTTTGAGATGTCTTTCTCACTGATCTTTTATGTTCTCTAAGAATGATGTATTTTACTGTTGTCAACACAGCCGAATTAAATTTTTTACGTATTAAGTTCAATGCTTGTATTTTCTCCAAGACATTTTGAGGAACTTATTTCCTTGTGTGCCCTTTAATTTCCTGGGGGTTTTGTTTTATTTCACATGTCCTATAATTTTTGTTAAAAAAATTATTTTATATAGTATAATGAGGGAACTATAGAAATTGGATTCCACCCTTGGAATTTTTTATTGATGCTTATATTGCTGTTGTTTCAGGGGCTTTCATTAAGGAAATTGTGTGCGTGTGTGTGTGTGTGCGCATGTGCACGCTCATATGCATGCGTGATGTTGCGGTATATTTCTGTGCTTCAGTGGGCATTGAAATGTGAGCTTCCATTCACTTTTTGCTCACATCAAGGCTCAAAGCCCCTAGAAGTGAAAAGTCAGGGCCTTCTCAGATCTTCTCTGAGATGGGCAGCATGTACGACCCTGTGCATATGCACAGCCTTGCACTTGAGTGTGACTTTCTAAGCTTCCAAACGTATGTCCGAGCTTTTCAAAGATACATTTCTTTCACGTTTCTGGCTAGTTCCTTGTTGGTCCCGGTTGGTTTCATTACCTCAAGTATCTACAACACAAGGCAGTATATTCTCTCTTTTCATTTTTTTGGTTTCTGATAGGTGGCCTGGGAGAACCCACTGTCAGGCACATAAAATTATAAGACTGAAACTGTTTTATTTGTTTGCTGTTTTGGCACCAGGGATCAAACTGTAGACTTTGCACTAGCCCAATCAAGTGCTTGTGCCATTGAGCTAAATCCCTGGTTCCAAGATTGAAGTTTTTAATCAAGCATCTACACAGCAAAGGAAAAGCAATCCTCTGGGGGTTTATCTTTTGAGCTTCTCCAGTCACATACAGTGGTTTGTTTGCTTGTTTGTTTCAAATATCAACATTGCACGACTCTTGGTTTTCAAGACTACTGTGAATATGACAAGCACTATATGGAATTAAGAATGGTTGAAATGTTACATATTTTGCTGTTTTCACTGGTATCAGTTGCTTTTCTTAGAGAAACTTTCCTTAAAGTACTGCAGGACTTTGAAGTTCCACCATTCTGACATTTTTTATTTTCATCACTTTAGCCAGTTTTTTCATGGGTGTGATGGAAGAGCAGGTGTTCAGTGTGTTTTGCTACCCTTTCCTTCAGTACTTTCCGGTTCACTTTTCTGTGGTTGCCTCCTTTTTGAGGTGTTCTCTCTAAACTCTAAGCTGTTTGGACAGACAGTGACTGATCTTCTTCTCCTCTGTCTTTCCTAATGGACTCTGTTTTCTGCATGACCTTTACTCCCCTGCACTCTGATAATAGAAAACTCCCCAGGGGAAAACCAAAGCTAAATTCTCCCAGCAGTTACAGACTGTCTTGGTTACTTTTCTCTTCTTGCTGGGACAAAATATCTGACACCCAAAATGAAGGAAGGAGAGTTGTATTCAGCTTACAGTTTTTGAAGTTTTCAGACCATACTCAGCTGGCTCCAAGGCAGCGTGGCATGGCACAGGGGCAACACTTCAAGGAAGCAGCCAGCAAATGCAGCCAGAGCAAAAAAAAGGAAGCAAGCCTCTTCTCCTCCCTTATAATGTATGCAGGCAACCCCCTTCCTTAGGGTGGCTGTAGCACTCACACCACTTCTGTGCCCTCCTCCTGCACAGGATGAGGATATTTACAATGTAAGGATCCTGGCTCCATGCTGAGTTTCTTAGTTAAATTTCTAAGCTAATTTAAATAATTTCTTGAATTTCTCAAGTAGACACAATGTATCAACCATAACACAGACACTAAATTATTGACTCAGTACTTGGCTTTTCAGTGTTCTAGGCATCGTTTTATGCATCACACTTAGATGTATAGTTGTTTTGGGCACAAGAGTTGGTGCAATGTGAGCTAATCTGTTGCAGCTATAACACTAGATGTAGCTTTTCGTGTATTTTCTATTTTCAATTTCCTACAGGGAACCAGTTAAGTAGATATGGTACTGCTACACAACCATAATGAGATTGAAGAGTATTTATATGGCATGGTTGCCCAGATGAATTATTAATTATAAAAATCAAGGGAAGGGGCAGTGTCCCTAATCAACTTGGCCTCTAAAGGTCAGTCCTTTGGCCTCTGCTGTTAATATTCTGGAACCAGTGTCATGGAAAATCTCCATAGGAAGACACAAATTGTGCCAGAAAAAATGAAAAACTATATTAATAAAGTTTTTATCAATATAGCAATTTGAAACATCAGTTGTAAAATTTCTTTATTTTTCTTTTTATGAGACAGGATCCTGCTGTGTAGTACAAAATTTCCCTTGAGTTCACTATGTAGCCCAGGTAGGGTTTGAACTCATGGTAATCCTCCTGCCTCAGCTTCCCAAGTGCTAGAATTACAAGCAGGTGCCACCATGCCAGGTACAAATTTCTCAATATAAAGAAACATTCATATACACTTAAAAGTTTTGAGAATCCACAAGAATTTATTTTATGTGGGTTACATCTATTAATGTTTACCATATGACACATCAGAATGAAATAAATAGCTATTATGCATTTGTTCATTTAAAAGTAAAATTAAGCTTATAGTATGCTAACATAGATTAGATAGATAGATAGATTAGATTAATACTGTTTAAAAAATTCTTAAGGTCTTGTATTATAATCTCATATCTGGATTTGTATATCTACTTCTTCATCCAATATATTCTACTGTATTATATTCATTGAATATATGAGGAAAAACTGCCCTTATATACACATGTATTTGAAAGAGTGAATATTCATTTTCACCATTTCAGACTTTTTAGATCCTCCTACCAAAAGTAGTTAAACATCGCATGTGGAAGTGGATAAGCAAATATTCTTCCATGATACATCCTCATCACTCAGCGAACAGTTGTTATTTAAAATAAGCTGCAATACAATATCTTCAGCCATATCCATCGTTTACATAGGAATGCATTTTTCTGTTTTGCATGGTAGATGCACATGTAATTTTGTAAGAATGTTTCCCAAGACATTCATATGCGAACTGTTTGCATAAAGATGCACCTTACTAGTTCCTGCCCCCAAAATTTGACTTTCATTCTTAGCTTGAAAACTTCATTTCACACTTTTTGGGGAGCTACAAATATGCACCTAGCGTCTCATATATACCATTCCAATCCTCTAGCACTTAATTGAACTCCCTGATGTAGTCATTCTGACTCTGGGTAGATCAGCCTGACCACTGCAAACCCCACATGTGCTGTGGGGTTAATGTTGTCTGTGGGGGTGAAGCTAGAGGAATAGATATTGATTGATAAATATGCCAGCTTCTTCAAAAGTATGTTATGAAGCTTATTTTTTTACTTTAAAGAGAAAAACAATAAAAACAATGATACAGAATTTCAAAACAAGATAATAGGGGATTAACAATGGTTAATATAGTGCATATTGTTATCTTTTAAGTAGTCACTCAGATTACAAAGCGTAGGCATGAAAAATTAATCAAACAATATAAGCACGAACCATTCTTTTCAATGAACTAATAGCAATTAATAGTATAATTATCTTACCTATCCTGTATGTGTATATATACATGCTACTTATCATAATGCAAAATCTATGGGAGCACTGAGGTTATTTTTCTGCAACCGGACAGTTAGTATACACACACACACACACACACACACACACACACACACATATATATTTCTCTTCCTACTTTACTCTTCCCCCCCAGTCCCAGTTGTTCTTCCCTTTTGAGCATTTCTTCCCCTTTCACAACATCTACTGCAGATTTTGAATCTTATTTACTGCTTCAGTTTCTTGTACGAGGGAGACAATATGATGTTTAGACATGTGAGTCTCATTTTTTTCACTTATGAGTATGGTCTCAAGTTGCAAATTAATAGTCACTGAGGATGGGAAGACTCATTTTCCTCAATTAATTTGTGATTCATAATACAATCAAATGATTGTAATACACAGTGAAATAATTATGCTACTTATCATAATGCAGAATCTAATGGGAGCACTGAGGTTATTTTTCTGCAACTGGACAGTCAGTCAGTCCCATCTGGGACACTGAAATGTGTTACAGTAAGTCCAGTTGACTCCATAATCTCATTTAGGTTGCTGTCACTGCTGAAAATCTTGCTTTGCAAAGATAGGATGTAATGAAGATGCAAGCTTCTAAGTGATTTTGGGAAAGCTGGAGCAATTCCACCTTAACTTTATCTCAAACATTCTTTTTAGGTTTCCATTCTTTGCAATCTCAAGCAGTTGATTGTCTTCCAGCATAAAGTCAATTCTCCTGGCTTATTCACAAATGGATCAAAGACCCACTCAGTCTTATCCTGGAATCTTTTGTGGTTTGGAAATGATGTATGAAATCTTTAGAAAGATAAGATAGATGATCATGTATTGGCTAGCTCCATCTCTTTCAAAAACTATTAAAACTGAAACATGTTGAAAATTCCAATGTTAATTTTTACCCCCATAATTCCTGTTCAGCTTTGAATGTATGACTTGTCTGACAATTTGAAAACAGTTCTTCTTTATCCCCAACCCCTGAGGTAACAAACTGAGTTTTTTGAGCTGATTGAGTACTTCACATAAATAAACAACTTTTGTGCCTATTCTGTGTCACTGAAATGGGCTTCCAGTGGCAGCTAATTTTCTAACAGAAATCTCTGATGGGGTTCTCTTAATTCAAGAACTGTGACCAGAGATGTACAGTTAGAACATCATCCAACTTATGAGGATGAGACATGTGTAGGCTCTGCATCTGTCTCCTTTAGAGCTGCACAAACAGGTGTGAATTAGAAACAAATACTTTAATGTAGTTGATAATTTTGTTCACACATTGCAAAATGTTCTTAAGGTGAGTCGATATTTTTAGCTAATCAGCATTCCTTTATGGATGACACATAACAGACACACATTCAGAAGCAACCTCTTTGACCAACATAGTAAAACTAGAATGCTGTTCACTCATGCAGCTACTCTGTCTATGCATATACTGACACAAAATGAGCAATTCAGTTTCCTGATATGTAATCATTCTAAGACTTGAATAGTTTTGCAGCTGAGTGATTAATTTGCAACAAATGTGTATGTGACATATTCTCATGCATATCTTCCTGAAAAATATATCACACAGAAAGAAAACCTATTTCCTTGTTGTTGACTTGAGTAGACTCATCAGCCTATATTTCATATCATAGTGAATCACTAATCTCTAAAGCCTGCACTTTAATATCCTCTGACATTTCATACTTCTAGTCATGGTGCTAGCTGAAAAATGCACACATGCTCCCTTTTGGACTGTATTCGTTCTTAAAAGTTTACAACAAATGTCCTTAGCAGTAGATACGACCAACTCTTCATCCATGAACACTAACGGCTTCTTAGCTTTAGTAGTGCAGTTAGCCACTAAATGTGACGCTTTTGGTACAGACCTATTTGATGAAATGATGACCTTACATAATTACTCCTGTTATTGCTATTCAGATTCCTCAAGAACACCAAATCACTCCAAACCATGCTTAGTTGCATGCCAAGAAGGAATTTTGAAGATTTCATGGCTTTGTGGATAGTCAGTCACCACACATTATATAATGTACTACAAACACGAAATAATACAGAAAATTTAAAAGATGCCTTAATTAGCAGGAAAATCTTTTTGCATAACATTAATATGTAAGTATTGTTCACTGATTTTAAATTATTAGGACTAACACATAGATCTAACATGGAAAATTAACTACAGTTATAGGGTGTGACACAAGCATCACTAAGCCTGAGCATGGTAGTCATGAAATTGAAAGAATTTGGAAGTTGGAGGATGAAGAAGAGAATTGAAGCTCCCCTGAAGGAAGAAAACAGCCAAAGTTCCCTTGAAGGAAAAATGCTGAAAAGCAGCTTCTCTAGGAAAATCAACATGAAATTCTCCCCTCCTGTTGTCTTGTTATGCCCTTCCAACAACAGTCCGTAGGTAGGTCAACCATGCTCACGATCACACTGACTCATAAATCTTGGCATTCCCATTCAAACTGATCATTAATTAACCCACCACACTGGATATTGTTTTTCACATCAAATTCAACATGTCAAAACTAACTCTTAATAATAATTTATTGTGACACAGATGATTCTTCTTTGGGGCTATTTTTTTTAGACAATTGACTATAATCATTTCTCATTTCTTTCATTTCCCATCTCCACTGATTGATTTTCCCACAATATTATTTTTAAATCTCTTTCCTGGAATATTATGTTTTGAGAGACTCAAATACCAGTGAGAAAGAAAGAGCCTCATAACTTGTTACCAACATGCCCTCATGTCACCAAGTTGTTCAACACATTTTTTATAAAAATAAATATTTTGTTTCTTAAGCTAGAGCACACTTGTCATTTGCCCCTCCACATATGTATATGGCTCCTTTTGATCTACATTACAAAAATCCATTTGCATTAGTCCTCCAATTTTCTATGGTTTCTGCTTCCATTGTATATTACACATGGTCAAACATCATCCAAAAATAGCCAATTGAACATTATAGTAATAAATCTTAATTTTAAACTGAGTGCCATTTTTACTTCTATGGTGAAATCTTGCACCATCCCATTGTATCCTGCCTGTCTTAGTTACTTTTCTCTCATTGCTGAGACAAAATGCTTGATGCCCAAAATTAAGGGGAAAAAGGTTGGTTTAGCACTCAGCTTGTATAGGTTTCAGTCCATGTGGTCACCTGGCTGCAAGGCAGGGTGGCAGGCAGAGGGGAAACAATTGGTGGTGGGAGACAGAAAAACCAACAGCAGCAAAATGGGGAACAAGCCTTTTCTGCCTCTTTTATCCTGTATGCAGGCTTCTCCCTCTAGGGCAAACGTAGCACTCATACTCCCGATCCCAGCACTAGACAGTGACCCAATCACAAACTCTAGATTAAGCTTTCTCTGCAAAGTCTGCCCCCATGACCACATGAGGCCATGGAGGACATCCAGACACAAAGCATAACACTGCCTAAGACATGAGTCGTCCCTTGTCTAGTGTGTCCATGCTGTGTACTACCTGCTCATTAGTCACATAGTAATTGTCAAATGAACTCAGTTATCACAATGCTTGTGCTCAAGAACCCTTCAATAATATTTCCAAAGCACAAGAGTAGTGATGCTGACAATTTTATTATAGTATATTTTACAATAGTATATTTTTTCACTTTCAGCCTTTTACCATGCCTAACTTGTAAGTTAAACTTATCATAAATATTTATGACTATGAGACTGTAGCATATGCAAGATTTGGTATGACACAGGGCTCTCAGCAGCCAATGAGACTCTTGGAACATATATTTCAAGCATGAAGTTGGTGGCTACTGTATTTACAGGGTATTAAAGATCTTTTGGGCTCTGATTCCCTTAAATAGGCTTCCTAAACTTTATTCCCTGGCTTCTTTTGAAGAAGATTCCTTGAATCCATGTGTGGTCTCCCACAGTCCTCAGCGCTTGTCTGCCATGATTTGCTCATATTTCACTCCCTGCCAGAATGCCCTACTTCCTCTTCTGTGTATCTCCCTAATCCTTCAAAGTACATTTCAGGGCCAATTTATGAATGATGTTCTATCCTAATTTCCTATAATTCCGAGTGTATCTTATTTTCTGTCTCTTGAAGTCCTAATCTTTTAAAATATTTTTAAGTGCAATTGGGCTTTTTTGTGATACAGTCACAGGAATGCTTAATTTCTGTGGTTAGACTCCCCAAAACAAGAAGGCTTATGTCTGACACATTGTGGAATTTTACCATATTTTTTGTTCCCTACATATTTCTGTAAATGGTATGGTTTGCTTATTGCTGTTCTGGAAGTATACAACTTTGCTATTATGTTTTCTAACTCCCATCTTTATTCTCTTGGGCTATTTAACTGGTTCAGCTTCTTATACATTTTTCTTTTATTTTCTGAATCTATTATTCCACAGATCAATTTTCAATTCATCGCACATCTATCCTGGCCTTGAAGGCCTGTGGTCCATGTACTACTTCAGCAAGCCCTTTGTGCTTTCCTCTGATTCTGTTCCTCTGACTACAAAAGCCAAATTTACTTACACTTGAAGGAAATCTTTATCTGAATCTTGGACAGTTTACAGAATTGGTGTCAAATTTTCGATAAAAATGAGAAAATGGACAGAAATCAAAAGAAGCATGGTAGTTATAACTACAGTCAAAATTATATCACTGCAAATCCACTGTCCTTGGACCCTGGGTCTATTTATTATGTAATGGTTCCATAGATGCTATCAGCTTGAATTTTCCAGTGCCTTTGTTGCTTGTATCTACTTATTTCAGATTTAAAATATTGAATAAAAATATATTCTTGGCTTATGTTTGAACCATGCATAATAGTTACAATGAGTTGCAAAGAAACTGTATATTCAAATTTTACCACTTGTAATATTACTCATCAAGATTCAGTGAATTTTTATGCAACTTGAGGAACTTAAAAATTTTCTTAAGTTAAAAAAGAATATATCCAAATAATCCACTCTTTCAACTACTCAATATCCAAACTCATCTTTATTTTCATGGAATATTCCTGCCTTAATGTAAATTTTGTGTATAAAGTGGAAAATATACACTAACTCTGTCCCACAAGAATATCAGACAATCTCATCAGCAACCACTTTTGGCAGCAAATTTATATATTTTAAAGTTACTCTAAGTGTCATCTCACTTCCTTAGAATATCTCACCCAACAACAACATGCAGAAATCATAGTTGATGCTAATTTCTTATTCTGGCATTGAATAAGTAGCTTTTGTCATTAAAGTCTTTCTGCCAAGAAGAATCCTCAAAACTTGATTTAAAAACAAACAAACATATCAGCAGGGATCTGGAGAAAAATAAGGACACTTTTGGCTTTAGCAGTTAGGAACCTAAGGAAAAGGAAAACTTTAGTAGCTAAAACTTAAGTATTGTTCTCCATGTTGCCCCTCTAGGCTATTCGCTGATCATCAGCACTGGCCATCTCTGAGCCAGGTAGAATTAAGTGACTAATTTTAAAAAGCCAAATTAACAGTTTATCTAGAAATTGAAAGTATCTGACATGGTCATCACAGAAATTGTGATTAATATATTTTTAAAAACATATTACAAAAATATACAAAAATATTTACAAAGAAGAATTTTAAGAGCTAGAGATGTAGTTCAATGATAGAGCACTTGTCTGGTACGTGCAAAGTCCTGAGTTTGGTCCCCAGCAACACACACACACACACACACACACACACACACACACACACACACACTCTCTACATTCGCATAAAGTAATTTCAAAAGAGAATTGTGTAAAAAAATCCAGAATCTTGTAAAAAAAGATTACTAATATTGAAAACTTAGATGAACATAAGAGTATACTGGAGAAGGAAGAACAAAATATTAACAAACTAGTAAATATGTCAATAGAAATATATGAAATGATGCTAAAGAAAATAAAAGATCAAAAATACACAAATGTAATGTTGAAAAAATAAACCAGACACAGAAGCTTGAATATCATAGAACATCTCTCATTTGAGTAAGGCAACGTACGAACAGCACAGTACAGGTGGACATGAGATGGGAGGGTGGATCTCTTGCAGGTGGAGACCAAGGGTGGGAGGAGATGGGGAAAGGAAAGGAAATAAGTACATTAAAGTTATGCCATGTACAGGAAACTAATAACCTCAGTGTAAACATCAGATGTCATAAGTATCAGATAAGATTAATAATACTGACAAGAACAAAAGTGGGGAAAGGAAATTTAGAGGAGGGAGGGAAATAGGTGTAAAGAAGATTTTAAAAAAGAATCAAGCTGTATTATGTACATATATCCACTCCCCAAGATGATCATATACTGTGTATATTATAAATATGTACTAGTAAACAAATAAAATTTAAAAATATAGAAATGAAGATCAGAGTTACATGAACAAGCATGAAAATCATCTCTTTTCTAGGGATTGTGGAAGTAGATATGAGATAATAAAATAGATAATAAAGATGAAGTAAGTCTGGCCACAAAATTTCTAAAACAGATGAAATATGTCAAGCTATATAATCAAGAAGCCTGGCCATTCGTGGACCGGGGGTAGAGAGAGGAAGACCACACCAGGAAGCAAGCCCAGTCTGTGAACCAGCACCACGTGCGGGTCGCTGCCCCACTGGAACAGTCAGATCCCAGCCCCTTCCAGAGCACAGACTGACAAACAAGAAATACCGACCCCACCCTCCACCACAAGTGACCGGCTTATCGGGAGAAGCACAGGCTGTGCTGACAGCTATGGAGGTGAGAGGCATTTGGGTGCCCGTGGTGCTCTGGTGTCTCACTAACACTGCAGGTTTAGGGCCAGTGGTCTGATCATAGGTTCAGAGGATACTAGTATACAGTGTAGCATTTAGGTGGGATCTCCTTCTGAGGGTTACAGCCATTGTTGATTCCCAATGGTCTTGTTTTGAAAGTCCTATGTCATTTCCATTCTTTTGTTGGATTGGGTTTTCTTTTCTTTTCTTTTCTTTTCTTTTCTTTTCTTTATGTCAAATATGATATCAGGAGCAACTATTCCAAAGATAGTAAGATATATTATGGTAGCAATTTTGGATTTGCTATTAGATTGTTTTGAAATCCTTTATTGCATTCATTGCTTCGTTTTTATTTTTTCTATTTATTCTGTTTGTTTGATTTTTACTATGTCCCAAGTTATCTGTGGCTATTTGGAAGACATCAAGAGGCATTATGATAACTATTGTTGATTTGTAATGTTTAGAAATCCTGTATCTCCTATACTAGTTTATGTTGATTGGTTTGATTCTGTTTTATCCTGTTTAAAATAAAAAAGAGGCCCTGTAGATTCCATGCAGGGTAAAAATAAAAACAAAACTACTACACTATATCATAGTAAGCTAATAAAAAGCAAAGACAAAAGCAAATCAATAAAAGAAGAAGAAAAAACCCAGGAGATGATATATAATCATCTAAAAGACAAAAAAAATTTGGTAAACTTTAATGACATTTGTAATAAAAAGTGATCCTAGTTAAATAGAAATAGAAAAGACATTTTTAATATCACTAAGATAGATATTCCTCAAAAGAAAAAAATGACTATCAGATATATGAAAAGTGCTCATTATCATTAGCCATCAAAGAAAGGCAAGTCCAAACTACAATGAAGTATTGTTACACCTCAGTTAGAATGACTATAAATAAATAAATAAATAAATAAATAACAGATATGGAGAAAAGGGGCTTCTCATACACTGTTGGTGGATATTTGAATCAGTACAGCTACTATGGAGATTAGTATGGAGGTTCTTGAAGAAATTAAAAGTAGAACTATCATATTCTCAAGCTATCTCAATGCTGTAAATTTATCAGAAGGAAAAATGAGATTACAATACAACATAGATACTAGCATGCTGATGTTCACTGTGGCACTTTTCACAACAGTTAAGAGACGGAATCAGCTAGGTGCCTGCACCAGAGAAATGGATGAAGAAAATGTGGTATATATACAAAATGGGGTATTATGCAGTTATAAATAAGAATAACATTTTATCATTCACAGCAAAAGAGCTTGAACCATGGTAAGCAAGATAATCCAGACACAGGACATATACCAAGTAATGTACATTTTCTTTTATATGTGGAAACTAAAAAAAAATGTCTCCCTAAAAGTAGAAGATTAATTACTACAACTGAGAAGGCTGCTGGGCTGGGATGATAGGCAGGGGTAGAAGAAATACAGCTGAATGGTGTCAGTGTATGATCTATGCATGTGTGAAAACAGCAGCGTGATTACATTAATTTGTACCATTCACAGGTTTTATTATTTTTTTAATTTTTTATTATTTTGAAGGTAGTAAAATACAACAGAACAAGATGGGACAAAGCCAACTGAAACAGTGTAGTGAAATTGGTACAGAACTTCACAGCAGGTTACCGGGATAGCAGTAATAGGTGCCATAGTATATCTCGTTATCTTCACAATAGTTGTTCTTTCAATCAGGTATAGCAAAATCAAAAGAAATACAGAATGTTACAGAACTTATCAAAACAGAATATTGCATAGAACCATACCATTAATCAGAGCAAAGCAAAACAGTGATAAAAATATTTATCTAAAAAGATATGGTAGAAGGTAATCCCCCTTGTTTGCTACATTGCATATGGTCAACCTCCCAAAAATGTTCATATCTCTGGCTCCCACTTGCTAACGGGGGAAGTGGGGGTGTTTGATTCTCAGCCCGTGCACTGGTAGGCTCACAGCCACTTACCAGGGCAGTGAGCTGGTTGCTTGGTTTCCCAGCACCCTAAATTCCAACATGGCACAGATCTCAGGAGATGCTGGTGGTTCTCACCCTGGGGCGGCCACATCTTGCCAGGGTTTTATTATTTATAAATGAAAAATTAATTCATTCTATAACAAAATAGTAAGAATACTTATGCTTTAAACCACAGCATCTATCAACTTTATGTACCATGATAGTTTATCTTCAAAACAATTTTTATCAAGTCACTCATTTTAAAAAGCAATGCTTTCTAAACACTCTCAGCTGCATTAAATTTTTTCATCCTTTCAAAAATAAAAGTAGATGTTTTAGAAGAAAAAAGAACGTCTATGAAAAAACCTATACTTCACAGTATAAATAATGATGAAATATTGAATATTTTCTTTGAGATGAAAAGCAGTACAAAAGTGGCCATTAAAATAACATGTTTATGCCTGGCAAATGTGATGTCTTGAGTGCAATTCCTGGTACACACACACACACACACCCAAAACTTCCAAAGGTGTTTAAATTATACTGGATGTTTGATGTTATGTCCAAAGACAAGAGAATGAAAAAAAAAAAAACCAGTGAGGAACAAGTGCCACCAGGGTGGGGACAGCCAGACCCAAACTTTTCCCCATGAGTCAGTGCCATTCTTGGACTGCAGGAGGAGAGAGCAAGGACTCACCAAGAAGCAAGCCAGCACCATGCACAGGCTGCCAACACCAGGGAACTGCCAGACCCCAGCCTCTTTCTTTGCATAGGCTGTCAAACAAGAAGAGCCAACCCCACCCACCCATGTAAGCAACAGACCGATCCAGAGACACACAGACTGTGATGATAGCTATGAGGTGAAATGCAATTTGATGTTTGTGGTCTTTTGGTGCTTCACTGACCTTGCAGTCTGGGGCCAGTTGTCTGGTTGTTCAGGGGATAGCAGTGCACAGCATGGCTTCTGGGGGGATCTCCTTCTGAGGGTGGTGACCATTGTTGATTCCCTACTGTCTTGTGTTGGAGTCCTGTATCATTTTTGTTGTTTCATTGGGTTGGGTTTTGTTTTGTTTGGTTTGATTTTGTTATATCCAATGGCATGAGCAGCTACTTCAAAGATAGCAAGATGTATTATGGTAGCAATTTTGGACTCACTATTGTCTTGTTTTGAAGTCCTTTATTGCATTCATTGTTTTGTTTTTATTGGTTCTGTTCTGTTCTGTTTGATTTTTACTATGTCTGAAGTTATGAGCAGCTATTTGAAGAGAAGAGGCATTATGGTACTCATTGTTCATTTCATATTGAAGTCCTGTATCACTTACATGGGTTTGGCTTTCACTGGTTTTATTCTGTTTTATTTTTCTTGGTTTTATCCTCTTTAAAATAAGATAATAAAAAAGAAAAGAAAGTGTGAGTAGTCCAAGAGAAGAGATAAATTGTTTAAACAGAAGTCCAGAAGAACCTATAAAGAAATGATTTTGGTTTGAGTAGGATTGCTGACATGAATACCAATAGAATGAGTCAATATGATTTTTATTGCATATCTCTACTTTATAACAATCATAAGATGAGTTTTGCCTGTCACCATGTTAATCAGCTTTCCTTTGCTATTGCCAAATACCGAGGCAATCGACTTTGAGAAAGGAAGGTTTGTTTTGGCTCACAGCCTGGGAAGGGTCAGTCAACGGTCAGATGGCTTTGCTTTTGGGCCTGAGTTGAGGAAGAAGCATGGCAGAAGGGCATGGTACAGGAGAATGCTCATCTCATGGAAGCCAAAGACAGAAAGTGGAACATCAAGAGAGGAAGGGCTAGGGAAAAGATATACCTTTCAAAGACACTCTGCAAGGGTCACACTTTTGCCAACTGGGCCAAACTCCTCTTAGCCTGTTTAGCTGTGAACTTGTCAGTGGTCATGTTCCAGGCACCTTCCCAGGCTCCACTTCCGAATATTGATGAAATGGATTAAAAAGTCATATGTGAGACTTCATATTTTAACTATTACACACTGTCACATAAGCAGCATCTTGAGAAGGGTTCCTAAGCCAAAATGTGGAAGGAAAGTGCAACAATATTTTTATTTTTATTTCTTTTTTATTTTAAAATGAGAAAAGTCAGAAAACAAAAACAAAAAGCAAAAGACATCAACAACAGCAAACTCAAAACAATAACAATATAGGCTTTCAAAACAGAATGAAAGAAATTTAACAATGCTTGTTATATTCCATATGGTTCTCTTTTTTTAAAGAAAGAAAAAATTAAAGAAAATAGAAAAACAGAAAATAAGGGTATAACAATACCGAATTAAAAAAATTAACATTATAGAATTGCTAGTTGATACATTACTCATTGTCATCTTAAAAAGTAGTTGCCAAAGTCATAAAATCAAAGCATAAGTAGTGGCTAGACACTCAAACGTTGACAGTGAAAATCCTTCTGTTCAGACATTTAGTAATATGGTCATCTATCTTACACACTATACATACCATTATACTCTTTAGAGCACTTTCCTTCCCTTTCACTTTTACAGTATCTGTTATATTTTTGGATCTCATTATTCTGTCACTTTTTATTATTTTTTTACACTAGAGAGACAATGTGACATTTACTCATGTGAGACTTGTTTATGTCACTAATGAAGATACTTTCAAGTTCCCTCTACCTAAAAAGGCCTCAAGATCATCCTTTTTTATAGTGAGTAGTATTCCATTGTATAAAAATACCACATTTTTTTCTTTTTTTTTATTTAGAAAGAAAAACACACAACCAAACAAATTAGAAAAAAGGGTAGCAACAATACAGAATTCTAAAGGAAAAAAGAAAAGAGCAAAAAATAACCACTAAGAAATCACTAGTTGATATTACATACTGTCATCTTGGAAGTTGTTGTTTAAGTTACAAAATTAAAGCATATAAAGTATACATTCAAACAGTGAGACTGTTACCAGTTCTGCTCAACAATCTAACAAAAACAGTAATATGGACATCTATCTTCTGCACTTAAACATACATGTGGTTATATCCTTCAGAGCACTTTCTTTTCCTCTTGTTGTTACAGTAGAAATTATGCATTTTGAGTTTTATACTCTACAGTTATTATTTTTTACACTAGAGACACAATGTGATATTTATAAATATGATTTTTATTTACTTCGCTAATGAGGATAGTCTCAAGTTGTCTCCATTTACCTATGAAGGCCTCAAGGTCATTGTTTTTCATAGCTGAGTAATATTCCATTGTGTAAAATACCACAACTTTTTTATTCACTCTGCAGTGATGGGCATCTTGGTTTTTTCCAAGATTTAGCTGTTACAAATTGGTCTGTTATAAACATAGGTGCACATATATCTCTGTGACATGACATTTTCCATTTTTTTGGGAAAATACCCAGGAGGGGATTAGCTGGATTGAATGAAACTCTCAATCCTAGTTTTTTGAGAAATCTCCATACTGACCTCCACAGCGGTTGTGCCAGTCTGCACTCCCACCAACAGTGGAACAGTGTTCATTTTCCTCACATCCTCACCAACATTTGTTATCAGTTGTTTTCTTGATGGCAGCTTTTCTTCCCAGGGTGAGATGAAATCTCAGTTCTGTTTTAATTTGCATTTCTCGAATGACCAGTGATGGTGAACATTTCTTCATGTATTTATTTGCCATTTGTATATCTTCATCTAAGAACTGTGTTCATCTCCAATGCCCATTTTTGGGTCTTTAAATTTGGGGGGCTTGATGTTTTTTCAGTTCTTTTTATATTCTGGATATAAGTCCTTTGAGGGATTGTTGGCTAAAATTCTTTCCCATTCTGTGGGTTTTCTTTTCACTTTGTTAGTGATTTCTTTTGAAGTGCAAAAACTTTTTAATGATATGAGATCTCAGTTGTTGATTCTTCGAAGTATTTCCCATGCAGTTTGCATTTTATTCATGAATTTTTTGCCTTACCCCTATGTCTCCCAGTTTTCTACTTACCTGTCCTCTAGTAGATTTAGTGTTTCTGTTTTAATGTTTAAATCCTTGATCCATTTTGACTTTAGTGTATGGTGATAGGCATGGGTCTATTTGCAGTCTTTGGCAAGTGGAAAGTCAATTTTTCCAACATCATTTATGAAAGAGGCTATCTTTTTTCCAGTGAACATGCTTAGCCCCTTTGTCAAATATCAGGTGGCTGAGGGTCTTTGTAGCAGTGTTTGCATCTTCTAATCTGTTCCATTGATCCTTAGGTCTATTTCTTTGCTGGTACCATGCTGATTTTATTAGTGTGGTTTTGTAGTATAGTTTCAGGTCAGGAATTGAGATGCCTCTTGTCTTGCCTTCATTGTCCAGAATTGCCTTTGCTACTCTAAGATTCTTCTGTTTCCAAATGAATTTTAGGAGTATTTTCTCTAGATCTTTAAGGTATTTTGATAGTATTTTGATTGGGATTGCATTGAAGCTGTATAACACATTTGGGAATATGGCCATTTTCACAGTGTTGGTTCTTCATAAACATCTTCCTCTTCAATCTCCTTTTTAGAGTAGTATAATTTTCAGCATATAGATCGTTTACATTTTAGGTTGATTCCTAAGTATCTGATTTTTTTAGATGTTATTGTGAAGGACGATATTTCCATAATTTCTCTCTCAGTGAGTTTTTTGTTTGTGTACAGGAATGCTATTGATTTTTGAGTGTTGACTTTGTATCCAGCTACACTGCTGAATTTGTTTATTACCACTGGTAGTCTTTTAATGGAGTTTTTTGGATCTTCTATGTACAGTATCATGTTGTCTGCAAATAATGATAATTTAACTTCTTTTTCTATTTTCATTCCTTTTATTTCTCCCTCTTGTCTGATTGCTCTGGCTAATATTTCTAGAACTATACTGAATAGGAGTGATGATAGTGGACATCCTTGTCTTGTTCCTGATTTTTAGAGTGAAGACTTTCAGTTTTGTCCATTTAGTATAATGTTGGCTGTGGGATTGTCATAAATGGCCTTTATGAGATTGAGGTACATACATTTCATTCTGAGTTTCTGAAGGGTTTTTATCATGAACAGGTGTTGGACTTTATCAAAAGCTTTTTCTGCATCTATTGAGATAATCATGTGACTTTTATTTTTGGCTCTGTTGATGTGGTGTATTACGTTTATTGATTTGTGTATGTTGAACCATGCCTGAATTCCTGGTATAAATTCCACTTGGTCATGGTGTATAATCTTCTTGATGATTTGCTGCATTCTATTTGGCAGTATTTTATTGAGAATCTTTGCATTAATATTCACTAGTGAGATTGGTCTATAGTTCTCCTTTTTTGGGTTTATTTTTCTCTTATTTTGGTATCAGGGTAATGCATGCCTCCAAGATTGATTTAGGGAGGACTGCTTTTCTTTCAATTTGATTGAAGAATTTAAGGAGTGTTAGCAGTAAATCTTCTCTAAATTTTTTATAAAATTCAGCCATGAGTCCATCAGGACCTGGGCTTTTTGGTAAGTTTTTACCAAACTTTTTTGGTAAGTTTTTAATCAAATTTTTTATTTCAGTAGCTGATATTGGGTTATTCAAAATTGTTGTATCTTCTTCATTGAGCTTTGGTAGTTCATATGTTTCTAGAAATCTATCCATTTCCTCCACGTTTTCCACCCTATATGAGTAGAAATTTTCAAAGTAGGTATTCATGATATTTTGAATTTCCATGGGATCTGTAGTAATTTCCCCCTTTTCATTCGTTATTATGAGAATTTGGGTTTTTTTCTTTCTTTTTCTTTAAGGGTTAGCTAGAGGTTTGTCAATTTTGTTTATTCTCTCAAAAACCCAGCTCTTTGATTCATTAATTGTTGTTTTGTTTCAATTGCATTAATTTCTGCTCTAATCTTTACAATTTCCTCTCTTTAATGAACTTTGGGTTTGACTTGCTCTTCCTTTTTTAAAAGCTTGAGATGTAGCATTAGATTATTTATTTGTGTTTGTTTCATTTTGTTGTTGTGACTATTTATTGCTATATATTTCCCTCTTAGGACTGCTTTCATTGTGTCCCATAGGTTATGGTATGTCGTATCTGCATTTTCATTGTATTGTAGATATTGTTTTATTTCTTTAATTTCCATCTGTAACCCACTGGTTACTAAGAAGGTTGTTATTTAATTTACATGTATTTATGCAGGTTTTGCAATTTTTTTGCCATTGAGTTCCAATTTTAGCGCACTATGATCAGATATTATGCACGAGATAATTTCACTCCCTTTGCATTTACTTAAGAATGCTCTATGAGTTAATATATGGTCTATTTTGGAGAATGTCCCATGTACAGCTGAGAAGAATGTATATTCTGATGTGGTTGGGTGGAACACTCTGTAAATATCCACTAAGACCATTCGTTCATACATGTTATTCTGTGTTGTTCAGTTCTGTTATTTCTTTGCTGACTTTTTGTCTAGTTGATCTATCTATTTGTGACAGTGTGATGTTAAGGTCTCCTCTTACATTTGTGTTCTTGTGTATTTAGTTTTTCACATCCATTAGTGTTTGTCTTATATATTTGGGTTCTCCTGTATTTGGTGCATATATATTTATAATTATCAGTTCTTCCTCTTGTAGTTTTCCATTACAAGTATGTAGTGGCATTCTTTATCTCTTTTAATGGTTAGTGGTTTGAAGTTCACTTTGTCTGGAAACAGAATAGCTACCCTTGCTTTTTTCTGGGTTCCTGTTGCATGGAATACTGTTTTCCATCTTTTGTGTTTTAGTCTATGAGTTTCTTTTTGAGTCAGATGTATTTCATGTATACAGCATATTGTGAGGTCTTGTTTCGTGATCCATTCTGTCAACCTGCTTCTTTTGTTATGAATTGAGCCCATTTAAAATTATGGGTATCACTGATATGCCTGGCTTGACTTTGCCATATTATGTTCCTGTTGTTGGTTTCCCGCTTTGTCCCTTGTTTAATTTCTTGTCCAGCCTGGTGGTTTCTTTCTGTTATTCTGGAGATTGTGGTCATTTTTATCTTTCTAGTATATCTTTTAATACTCTTTCTAGTGGTGGTGTAGTAGATAGGAATTTCTTCAGTTGTTCTTTGTCATCTTGTTTCTCCATTAAATTTGAAAGACAGTTTTGCTGGGTATATCAGTCTGGGCTGAAAGATGCTTTCTTTTAGGGCTTGAAATACTTCACTCCAAGCTCATCTTAACCTGAAGGTTTGCTCTGAGAAGGCTGCCATGATTGTAATAGGCTTTCCTTTATATGTGAGTTGGGTCTTTTCTTTAATAGCTTTTAGTATTGTTTTTATGCTATATGTCTGGGGTCCTAGTTGTTAAATGTCTGGGTGTAAATTTATGTTGGTTATGACTGTTCTACATTCTATACGCTTCACTTATTTGTATGTTGGATTTTTCCCCATGTTTGGGAAATTTTCTGCTATTATTTCTATGAACAGCTTAGTAATGTGGTTTGCATTGTCTCCTGCCTCCTCACTGATGCCCATTAATCTTACATTGTTTCTCCTGGCATCATCTTGAAGCTGCTGGATTGTCATTTCATGCTGCTTTGTTACTTTTGTAAGTTCTATCTTTTCATGGTTGCTTTCTGCGATCCTGTATTCAAGGTCTGAAATTCTGTCCTCAGCTTCATTTAAACAGCTTTGACAGCTTTCAGTAGAATTTTTTTGTTTCTTGGATATCTCTTTGTATTTATTTCATGGATTCTGCCTGTTTTCTGCATTGTTCATTCAAAGTTTCAATCAATTTCCCATGCTCCTGTATTTTTTTAATCTATTTCTTCCCTAGCTATGTTGAGCAAATTCTTTACTAAGGTTGTTATTTCTGTCTTTACATAAGATATTGATTCCAATTGAATTTCCTCTGTAGCCTCATGGATTTGTTTCTTTACCTTATTTGCTATCTTTTCAGAAATTTCTGGTGTATAACTTTTAAAATCCTCTGTTTTGCTGTCACCTGTTGTTGCACCTGACAGACTAGAAGTTTGAGATTGCATTTTGGTTTTTTGTTGTTGTTTTGTCATTTTCACCTTCTGGGCCAATATCTGGTTATTTAATCCCAATAGTCACAACTTTTGGCAGCGTATCTCCTAGGGTCCCAATGTGTGGTTGATGCCTGCCCAATTGTTGGGTACATAGTGATTGGAACCTGCCAGGGTCCTCTGTCTGGGCAAGGGGCCACCAAGTCTCCCGTCAAACCAGCACTACCAGTCCACTGCAGTTCAAGGTTCTTGGAGGGAGACTAGGAGCCAGACATTCACAGAAGTGCTTGGTTTAAGATACAGGGAGGGTACCTGAGTGCAGCAGGCCAAGCCTGGGTGGGTGCGGCAGTCCTCTGGGTCAGCACGTGAGAAGAGGGTGCTGGGTCACAGGCACAGCTCAGTGGCCTGAGCTGGGAAGGAGCACCGCGGTTATCCTCTGTGTGGTGGCAGTGGTGGGCATCCACATGCACAGGCCCAGCTCAGCTGTCTGAGTTGGGGCAGAGCTCAGTGGTCTTCCTCTGTGCACGCACAGCAGTGGGGGAGGGCACTGAGGCGTGCACATGCCCAGTGGCCCGAGCCAGGGCTGATCCAGGTGTTCTTCCTCCACACAGTGGGGGCCGGGGGACGCTGAGGCACAACAATATTTTTTAAAAACTGGAAGATTTGTTTGTGGCTATAGCATAGGAAGATATCTCAAATAAGACACACCACCAACAACTGTACACAACTTTTTGATAAATATGATTTTCTCAAAATTAATAATTTCTAGTTAGAGAAATACAAAATTATGGGAGTGAAAAAAATGTCAAAGAAAGGCAGAAAATATTTACAATAAAATTAAATCAACAAAGTACTCATATCTAAACCATATCAGAAGTTTGCAATAAATTATGGAATATTAATAAACCAATATAAAATAAAAATATAAAATGAGTAATAATGTTTAACATTTGCTTCATTTCCAATGTATAAGGGTAAAATTCATACATTGATGATGAGATTGTAAATGAGTACATCATTTTGATAATTGATACACAGGCCCTACTATATTTATGCTTTATAGTTGGCAGCACCATTTCTCTCTGTCTCTGTCTTTACTTCTCCATCTCCATATCCATATTTATATATACCTATATCTGCCTATATCTACATCAATCTATATCCATCTGTATTATAAATATACAATATTGTATGTCAATTTTGGAGATACATTTGAGAGTAGAAAATGCTAATGCTTATCAAAAGGCACATGCAGTAATATTCCCAAGAACATTAGTCCATTAATAGATAGAGTTGATAAATATGCATTTTAACAACATTACATACAACAGAATAATAAAAAGTATTAGTCTTTGTAATACACAATGATGTGCTGTGAATACCTGTGATATCTACTCACATAATTATGCATTTCAGAGGTGAATAATTTTTATTGTTGATACTAAGGAGCCATATTCAAAAGTCTCTATCCTGTGTGCTTCAATTTGCATGAAATTCAAAAACAGTAAAAGTTGCCTTTGTTGAGATGGAATAGAATAGTGGTTATCTGTGGGGGTATATCAACTAGAAGGGCTAGCAAGAACACTAAAAATATTTTATAGATTGTTCCAAATGATGGTTATACAAGTATGTGCAGCCATTCTATGTTAGTCATTTTTTAATGAAATGGCAAAAAGAAAGATGAAAAGGAAACCACATAGAAAGCTCAAAAATATTACTGAAAATTATTAAAGAAGACCTAAATCATTAGAGGAAAATGTCATGGCTTGAAAATGGAACACAGTATAGTAAAGGTGTCAGATTTCTCTGTGATGATCTATGGATTCAATTAAATTGCCAAAATTCAAGCAGAATTTTATAGAAATTTATAAACTGAGTACTATAAAGACAGGGATAAACCAAGAATATCTTTGATAAAATTAGAAGACTTATTCCAACACATATCTAGTTTTATTTTAAAGCTAGTATCATTAAGAATGTACAGTATTAGTGCAAGAAATGCCAAAAAATGTAGCAAAAATCATTTCAGAAAGACACATTAAAATCATTCTGCCTTCCTGTCTGTCTATATTATTCATTACAGTGCAATGAAGAATAAATGATCTTTCCAGTAAAATTTCCCTGGGTGCATTGGAAATTCATGGAGAAAAAAATTATCTTTAACCTAACCTCATGGTATATGCAGATATCAATTCCAGAAGGACATTAGAGTTGAATAAGAAAGATGAAAAATTAAGTTTTTATAACATCTTCATATATCAGAAGTGGTACATAAAATACTTTATCAAGGGAAAGAGTGATTAAAAAGTTCTGAACCAAAATATAAAAAGTAATCTCAAAACTCAAGATACAAAACCCAACTGAGAAATAGAGGTAAATATGTACTTCTCAGCAGAAGACAAACACAGTTTGTGTCTAGACATCTCCCCAAAGCCTCTTGAGGTCATAGGGTCTTTCAGAGGTGGCTGAATCTAGAGGGTTAAGGATGTGTGATCAGCAAATCAGCCCACTGATTTGTTTGACACAGTTTTGGCTAGGATTAAGAGTATGAGTGCCATACCTGCCCTGGGGAAGGTAGCTTGCATACAATGGAAGAGACAGACTCTTGTCTCCTCCCCTCTTTGTTGCTTTTTCTGTCTTCTGCCAACATGAATAGTTGTCCCTCTGCCATGCCATATTGCCTTGGAGCCAGCCAATTATGGACTGAAACCTCTACAAACTGCGAGCCAAATCAACCCTTCCTCCTTTAACTTTGGGTGTGGGGGATTTTGTCTCAACAAAAAAGCAACTAAAGCAAAAAAGAAAAAAAGCAACTAAGACACATGGCGGGAAGTAAGTATAACATGCTTAACATCACTAATTATCAGGGAAGTAAGAAAACCACAACAAGAGCTCAGCTTACTCCAGAAGAATGGCAACTATCAAAATGACTAAAGATGACTAGTTCTAGATAGAATGTGGAGGAAAGTGCACTCTGTCGTGGTAGCAGGAGTAGGGGAGTAGATTATCACAGGCATTAGGGAAAGCAGCATGGCAGTTCCTCAAAAAGTTAAAAATAAAACTGTAAGACTATATGACTGAGTATCCCTGCTTTACATGCAAAGAAAATGAAATCAGCATGTTTGTGTAGTATTTATCTCAAAGAGTAGGAAGGATTTTGAATATTTCTGCTATGAAGAAGTGATAAGTGTTTCAGGAGATATATATGTTTACCTGGTTTCATAATCAATACATGTATTGAAACAGCACATATTATCCCATTACTTTGTACCAACTTGTTTTTTAATATATCATTTAAAAATTAATTTAATTAACAATAAACTTCTGTAGCAACAAACACCCTTGAGAGTGAAAAGGATTAACACAACTAAGTTAGTTAGCATACCCATTATCTCACATATTTATTATTTATCTTTTAAGTAACAACCATAGTGGATTTCATAATATTCAAAAGTGGAGACAAGATTCACATAATGCTAACTCCAAATTAAATACTGTCATAGTAACTTTTCCCTCATTGTTGGACAAAATACTCAAAGAGGGAAAGTTTTCTTTAGATCACAGTTTGTAAAGGTTTCAGTCAGTCATCTGCTAGCTCCCAGGCCAGCAGGCACATGGAGACAGGCCTCACAGAGAAGAAACAGTTCATGATGAATAAAAGGTAGCAAAATAAGCAAGCAACAACCACAGCTCTTTCTGTTCCTTATATCTTGTCCAGGCTACTTAGGGTGGGTAGCACTCACACCTGAAATCCTAGTGCCCTTGGGCCTCACATTGTACCATAACTTAATCCCAGTGTCACACTCTAGATCCTCTGAAAAGTCCCCACCTATGACTGCATGAGACTATGGGGGACATCTAGGTACAAACCACAACAAAAACAATGTAAAGTCAAGGGAAACCTAAAGCCTATGAAAATTTACACTTTGATTACATGAACATAGCTATGGAAAATAAAGATATACACTTCATATTTTTAACAACTTACTGATGTGTGTTTGCAAACATCTTTTTAATTTAAAATCTAAAAAAGAATAAAATTTTCATAGCACAAAAAATGAGTAAAACAGCAATCCATGTAATTGTAGAAAATATTTTTATAAACATATACAACCGTATCTAGAGCAGGCTTCATTTTTCTCAGTTCAGTCATAAAGTGAAAATTATAAAAATAATTTTAGTAATGATACTCTTAGAGAAAATGAGTATTTTTTTATTTTAAAGAGAATAATAAAATGATGATACAAAACTTCAAAACAAAACAATAGGATGCTCACTACTGACCTGGACCTGCTGCAACTAGCAAGAAGGGGACCCAGACTGGCTCCCGTTCCAACCATTTCCCTGGAATCGCAATGACTGGCAGGAAGTTGTTCCAAGATGGGCTCCCATTTGCACCACTGACCCAGAGCTGCAGTGACAGGCAGGGAAAGGATCCAAGGCCAGTTCTATCTCCCACCACTGAGGGGTCTTAGGGACTAATGACCAATGGGAAAGCCAGAGACACAGGAAAGCACACATGATGGACAGGTGGGGCTAACAGTTTGGAAAAGTCCAAAGCAACAGTAACAACAGAAGCCAGCAAGTGACAAGCTAGGTCAACCAGTGTGTGCTTGGGGACAGAGACACGTGGACTAGAAGAAGGCAGGTAGTGCCACTTTCTTTTCTTTTTTCTTTTCTTTTTTTCTCTTTTTAAATGGCTGGGGATAACTCCAGTCACAGAAAACTAATCGCATCCCCCAGCCAGAACCAAAGATCAAACCCAAGCCCACAACAAATCCACCTGAAAGGGTATATATTCTGGGATCAGAATGTCCCAGCCCACCCAGGACAAGCCCAGAGCACAAAAAGATAGAGGAAATCAAAAGCCAGTCATGGAAATGCTCTGAAATGACTTCAGCAGAAGTGAAAAAAAGCAAACAAAAGAGGCTACAGAAAAAAATCTAAGGTATAAAAAGAAATGATAATCAAATTGAAAGAAATTAAAGGAGACCTACCACAGAACTATTGACACTAGAGGAATTTCACTACTTCTATTTTTTTCTGATTTTCCTATTGATAATCTGCTGGGTTAATGTGTTTTGTTTTGCTGTTTATTTTAAATTTATTTTTTTCACTTGTGTTTTTCCCTTTTCTTTTCTTATTTTCTTTCCATTCTGTTTTCCCATTTTGTTTTTTTCTGCATGTTTGTTGTTTTTTTAATGTGTGTTATTTTTCCTCTTTTTCTTTCTTCTCTTTTTTCTTTTCCTTCTCTTTTCTACCTTCTTTTATCTCTAATTTACTATTTAGATCTCTAAATTTTCCCTTTATATGATTCTACTTGCCCTCTTTCTCTCTTTCATCAACTATCTTGCTTGATTTTATAAGACTTTCATATGAGTACACATCGTCTCTTCTCTTTCTGCTTCACTTTAATACTCCTAGACTTTCTCTTCCAATCCCTCTCTCTTGTGTCCTACAGTTACGGCAAAGTTGGATAATCATCCTTTGATCCCCAAATTTACTCCTACTATATTAAACTCCATCTTCTTCCTCACCCTATCCCCTAACTCCTCTTAAGCTACCCACAATAAGATAAATCACTCCACTAAGTGGAAAAATGTTGCCAGCAAGTTCTTGGTATAAATTGGATTATATTATATAACTATAGAATTTGCCCTATAGTTAAAGATGTCAGGCTCATAGTTACCACATTTTGTCAGTAGCCAGGCTACACTTTACTATTTTAATTAGGATGCCATACCTTTTATAACCAGTTTTTTCTTCCTTGTACGAAATTGCAAGGGGCCATGAGCATCACCATAATCCAATATCAAAGAAATGGGATTTGAGTCAAAAAGACAGCAACTCTACATTCTTAATATACTGGGAAGGTAGATTCTTGGGATAGGCAGGAAGACCAAGCAAAACTTATGGCTAGAAGACATCCTTGAGGAACAGACATCACGTAGGAAAGTCTTGACACCAGGGATAAGGCTATCTGACATAAAAAATCTACACACATCAAGACAAAATAAAAAATAGGAAATAAAAAGAGGAAATAGAAAAATACAATTCCAAAGTCCCAGCCCACCCAGAACAAGTCCAGAGCACAAAAAGACAGAGGAAATCAGAAGCCAGACACTGAAATGCTCTGAAATGACTTCAGCAGAAGTGAAACAAACAAATGAAAGAGGATACAGAAAAAAATAGTATAAGATACAAAAAGAAATGATAATCAAAGCAAAAGAAATTAAAGCAGACACAGAAATAAAAAATAGAGATTAGGAAAATGGTGGAAATCATGAATGCCTAACATAAGCAAGAAATGGAATCAATGAAACAGATCCAAACATAAATCCAAAGGATTAAAACTTCCATTGAAAGTATACATGACAGATTAATAAAGGTGAGGATAGAATATCAGACCTAGGAGACAGTAATGTGACTAGAGACCAGGAAAATAAAGATTTTAAAAATATCAAGGGACATAAAAAATCAATCCAACAGTTACAAGATGAAGAAAAGAAGAAAAACATAAGATTGATTGGAATCAGTGAGAAAGCTGGAGACAGCACAAATGGTATTAAAAACCTCTTCAAGAAAAAATGACAGAAAACTTCCCAAACACGTGTAAAAAATTTGACATACAAATAAAGAAAACATATAGAACTCCAAATAGCCATGACCAAAATAAATTTACACCAAGGCACATAATAATCAAAACTCCAGAAATTAAACACAAGAACACAAAATTAAAAGGAGCTAGAGAAAACAAACAAATCACCTATATGGGAAAGCCCATCAAAATCACAGATGACATCTCACCACAAACCCTCAAATCAAGGAAAGCCTGGAATGAGGTATTTCAAGCACTAAAAGTAAACAATCTTCAACCCAGATTGATGTACTCTGCAAAACTATATTTCAAAATCAATGGAGAAATAAGATACTTCCATGACAAAGAACAACTGAAGAAACTCATGACCACCAAACCAGTACTATAGAATGTTTAGAAGGATATATTAGAAAGAGATAATGAAGACCACAAACACACAAACACCAGTGGAAAGAAGTAGTCAAGCAGTAGAAAGCAATTAAACAGAGGATAAAGACAAGGAACCAACAACAGAAAAATAACATGAACAAGATAAACCAATACATATCAGTTATAACTAACAATGTAAAGGGTCTTGATTAACCAATCAAAAGAAACAAACAAGAATGGATCAAGAAATAAGATACATCAATATGCTATAGTCAAGAAACATATTTAACCCAGGAAGAAATTCATAGACTAAAAAATCAAAGGATAGAAAACAAGTCTCCAGCCATAGTAACCTAGAAAAAAGCAGGGGTACCTATTCTGTATGCAGACAGTGCAAAAATTAAGTCAAAATTCATCAAAAGAGACAAAAAAGGTCACTACATATATGTTAAGGAAAAACTCCAAGATGAAGAGATAACTATCATAAATATATATGCACCAAACACTAGGGAATCAAGCTACAAAAAATAAATATTAACAGACATGAATAACCAAATAATTACTAACACAATGATAGTGGAGGGAACTTACTACATCACTTTCACAAATAGATATATCAGCCAGACAAAAAAGTCAAGAATGTAATAGAATTAAACAAAGCCTGTGAACAAATGGACTTGGTAGATGTCTACAG
Organism: Dolichotis patagonum; assembly: GCA_004027295.1. Lineage (NCBI taxonomy): Eukaryota > Metazoa > Chordata > Mammalia > Rodentia > Caviidae > Dolichotis > Dolichotis patagonum. The sequence goes on along the minus strand of PVJX010011184.1, from coordinate 9,632 downwards.
AGTGGTCCACCCTAACACATCAGAGTACACATTCTTCTCAGCTGCACATGGGGCATTGTCTAAAACAGACCACATGCCAGCCCAAAAAACATGTTTAAGTAAATGTGGAGGAATGGAAATCACTCCTTGCATACTGTATGATAACAGCATAATGAAACTGGAAATTGACTACAAAAGAAATCACAAAAAATACATAAACACATGGAAATTAAACAACACACTTCTGAACAACCATTGAGTCATGGAGGAAATTACACACAAAATTACATAGTATATACAATTAAATGACAATGCCAATACACTATGTCATATGGGACACAGTGAAAGTAGTCAGAAGAGGAAAATTTACAGTGATAAATGCTCACATCAGGAAAGCAGAATGAGCTCAAATAAACAACCCAATGGTGAACCTCAAAATTCTAGAAAAGGAAGAACAAATCAAACCCAAAGCTCATATAAGGGAGGAAATTTATAAAGATAAGAGCAGAAATTAATGCAATTGAGACTAAAAAGATACAAAGAATCAATGAATCAAAAAGCTGGCTCTTTGAAAGATTTAATAAAATTAATAAATCATTAGCCAATATCATTAAAAAGAAGAAAGAAAAACACAAATTCAAGCAATTAGGAATGAAAAGGGAGAAATTATAATAGATCCTACCAAAATTTGGAAGATCATCAATACCTATTAAGAAAACATATATTCTAATAAGCTGGAAAACAGAAAAAAGTGGACAGATTCCTAGACACAATCCAAGTATCAAAACTAAATCAAGAAGATATAAAAACTCTAAATAATCCAATGTCAGTGAATGAAGTTGAAAATGTAGTTAAAACTTTACCAATGGAAAAAAGCCCAGGCCCAGATGTATTCATGGTTGAACTCTATAAGAAATTCTGAGAGGAACTAATGCCACTAATGCTGAAAATGTTTCATGAAATTGAAAGGGAAGCAATACTTTCAAAATCATTTCTGGAGGCAAATATTTCTGTGATTCCAAAACCAGAGAAGAACCCAACCAAAAAGGAAAACTACAAGCCAATATCCCTAATGAATATAGATACAAAAATCCTCAATAAGATACAAACAAACAGGATGAAGCAAATCATTAAGAACATTATGTACAATGACCAAGTTGGAGTCATACCAGGGATGCAGGAATGGTTCAACATACACAAATCAATAAATGCAGTACACCATATTAACAGAATCCAAGACAAAAATCACATGATCATCTCAAAAGATGCAGAAAATGCATTTGACAAAGCCCAACACCCGTTCATAATAAAAGGCCTCAGCAACATGAATAGATGATCTTTATCTTAATCTGATAAAAGCTATCAATGACAAACCAACAGCCAACATCATAATAAATGTTCAAAAATTGACAGCTTTCATTCTAGAATCAGGAACAAGAGAAGGATGTCCACTATTACTCCTCCTATTCAATATAGTTCTGGAAACATTAGCCAGAGAAATAAGAGAGAGAGATAAAAGGAATAAGGATAGGAAGGGAAGAAGTTAAATTATCACTATTTGCAGATAACGTGATACTCTGCAGAGAAGACCCAAAAAACTCCAACAAAAGACTTCTAGCTCTAATAACCAAAGTCAGTTGTGTACCTGGATACAAAGTCAGCACTCAAAAATAGCATTCCTGTGTGTGAGCAACAAACTGACAGAGAAATTATGGAAACCATACCCTTTAAAATAGCACCCCCCAAAATGAAATTCTTAGTAATCAATCTAACAGAAGACGTAAAATACATATACATTGAAAACTACAGTGCTCTGAGAAAGAGGATTGAAGAATATATTATAGAGTGGAAAGATTCTCCTTGCTCATCATAAAAAGGAAGACCCAACATAGTGAAATGATCTTCCTCCCAAAACTGCGATACAGATTTAATGCAATCCCAATCAAAGCACCATTATCATACCTCACATAACTAGAGAAAACATTCTTAAGATTTATTTGGAACCAGAGAACTAGAATAGTGAAAGCAATTCTGGGCTCCACAGGCAATGAAGGAAGCATCACAATCCCCGACCTGAAGCTATATTATGAAGCTACTGTGATAAAATCAACAGAGCATTGACGAAAAACAGACCTGAGGATAAATGCAGTGGAAGATGCAGAATAGAAGTGCAAATGCAACTGAAAACGCAGTAAACCACCGTATGTTCCACCAAGGAGCCAAACATGTTCCCTGGAAGAAAGATAGTTGTTTTAATAAACAGTGCTGGAAGAACTGGCTTTCTGCATCCCAATGACTGAAACTAGACACATGGCTCTCAGCATGCACTAAGCTGAAGTCAAAATGGATCAAAGATCTAAATATTAAAACAGAAACACTAAATATACTGAAAGAGAAAACATGTACAAATCTTGAAGACATAAGTATAGGCAGAGGCTTCATGAACAAAACCCAGATGGCACAGAAAATACAACAAAGAATCAATAAATGGAGGCTTGTCTTATTAAAAATCTTTTGCACAAAAAAAGAAATCAACAGAGTGAAAGGACAACCCACAGACTGGGAAAAAATTATAACCATTTATCCCTCAGATATAGGACTTATATCTAATACAAATAATTTAAAAAATCAGACCCCTCAAATTCAAAGCCCCAACCCAAAAACAGCCTTCTAAGATGAAACACATACTTCTCAGATGAAGAAATACAAATGGCATATAAATACATGAAACTATGTTCAACATCATTGGTCATTCAATAGATGCAAAATAAAACAACACTGAGATTCCATGTCAACCCAGAATGAGTGACTATTATCAAAATATCAACCCATAGCAAATGCTGGCAGGGCTACGGGGAAAAGGAACCCATATGCACTGTTGGTAGGAGTGTAGAATGGTACAACCACTATGGAAATTAGTGCGGAGATTCCTCACGAAACTAGGATTGGAAGTCCCATTTGACTCAGGTATTCCCCTTCTGAGTATCTTCCCAGAAGAATTAAAAACATCATACGGCAGCAATATATATGCACCCATGTACACAGAAATACAATTTTTAATCGCTAAATGTTAGAAATAACCTAAATGTCCACCAACTAAGGAATTAGTAAGAAAAGTATAGTGTTTTATATAATGAAATACAACTCAGCCATAAAAAGATAAACTCTAGGCTTTTATAGGTAAATGGGTGCAACTTGAGATAAACCACACCCACATGTGTAAATGTCATATTGTCTCAGAATGTGAGAATCTGAGAGTAAACAAGATTCAAAATGTACAATATATATTGTGAATGGGGAATAAACTCTTCAAAAGAAAAGAAAAACTGAGGGGAGAAAGGAAAAGGAAGGCAAAAAACAAAATATATATGAACACAAGACAGTTAAGATAGCACAGGTAGTCTCTCTTGGTTCACCAAGGGAAAAATTTTGAGTTAATAATTTCCTAGACAATGCTTCATGCCTATATCCAGTACTCTGAAAAAATACTGTGGATATAATAATATGCAATATGTTGATTTTCGTTTGTCTCCTATTAGCCTGTTTTGAAACTCTGTTTTATTGTTATTTCTTACTTTTTTCTGTTTAAAATTTTAAAAACAAGATAATAGGAGAGTGACAATGGTTGATAAATTGTGTATTGTTATTTTCAAAGTAGTTGATTAGATTGCAAGCTGTAGGCATGAAAAGTGGGTCAAACAATATAGACTCACACTTCTCAATGAACTGATAGAAGTGAGTATTATATTAACTATCAAAATGCATAAGTGTCAAAAACATATTTAGTACAAATTGTTTCAAATGGGTTCTTTTAATGCCCTCACAAGGTGGCACCATTTTTATTTCTGGTTTACTGCTGAAGAATCTTGGGTTTAGTGTAGTTTAGTAGACTTGTGCAAGATCACACAATAGCAGCATTTCGACTTCAGTTCACTTCTGGATCTCACTGGATATACTTCTACTCTGAAACAGATTTGCATTGGAGTATCTGCCAGAAGCTATAGGAAGGGATCAGTACTTATATTTATAAATAAATTTGCTTATTTATGTAGTCATGGATAAATCGCACATTTTATGTGGTATCAATATTTAGCTTTTTGGATGGAAAGTTTTCTTCTGTGTGTTTTTATTTCTAAGAGACTTCCCTCTGGGTATTTTCTTTTAAGTAGTGTGGTGAGAGACCTTGGACTCAGACAGAGCCACCTGTATATAGCAATAAATTTCTATGTGAGGTGAGTACAGGGATTCAGTATATTGATGGATCTATTCAACTTGTGACATGAGTACAACTATACATACATGTTCACATACAGAAATATTTCTCACAGGACTACATGTGCTGAGGCTCCATATGAACCACTGCCTGGCACTTCTGACCCTAGAGCTCCCCAAGACTCTGTGAATCATGGTTACTAAAACCTTACCCCAGCTTTGTTCTGAAAGCTGAGTAGCTCATCGGCTTGGATATGTGCAGTTCCCTCTCTGGCAGCCTGGGGAACAGGTCAGTCAAACCCCTCCTTGCTTCACAGTTGGAACCCTGGTTGGTCACTTTTCATTTCCATGTAACCTACAGATCTGGGGCTAAGGGTGTGCCTCTGATTTTCATTCCTTGTACTTATGGGAGGTCATTAACCTAAACAAATTGTGGAAGCAGCCCTCTCCCTTGAGGGGAGTTCGGTAAGTAGAGGAGTCCTAAGGCTCAGCGTGTCCCTGGTGTTTCTCTTCAAGGTAGCATTCAGTATTGAGACAATTGACTTGGGCTCCAAAGTCCACTTAGGGTCTTGCTGAACTGGGTGTTTACATACCATGTTGCTCTCACTGCCCGGAGCCCAGGAGTTACCCCACATGTGTCTCGAGTTTTTATTGTGAACCTTTGTTATCCCTGCAGTATAGTCAGATTGCTGATACCTTAGCTTACACGTATCTGTGCTGCTTATACCTCGATTTAAGAACTCAGACTTGATGAACTTTATGCCCAGGAGAAAATCAGTTGCCATGACATTGTGTGCTCCCGCCCTTCAAAAATAGCTTCTGAGCTGATAGTTTGACAACTGGTAGTCTCTGAGTGTTAATGATGACACCTAGACTGGGATTTATTAGAGCACTGACCTGATACTTCCCTCAGCTAAGTGTCACCTTTAGAGGGAAAGTTCCTTGGTGTTTTCTGCTCCCTATACCAATGAGTCCAGGCATGAATGGGTGTGCAGGAATGGTACAGGTATGGCTTATACTGTGTTCTTAGGTTATCTCATATTAGAGAGTGTCTTCAAGAAGTATGATTAAAGATACAATGAACGCTGCTGCTCAGTGCCATCCAATGAACAGACAACCTCCTAAAAACATTACAGCGCACCCTAAACCCCCTTGTTCACTGAACCTGGTGCTGTGAAACTTCTGGCTCCTCCCAAAGTCAAATGATCTTGAAATAAATGTCAAGTCTGGACATCGAGGCAGTCGTGACAGGGTAACTAAGACTCTCATGAAAGAGGAATTCCAGAACTGCTTCAGGAAGTGGCAAGAATTATGAAATAAGTATTTTCAAAGCAAGGGGGGATATTTTAAAGGGAGTTAATGGCCATGTGTCTTTTGCTGTAATAGATTTTCAAACTGAAACATTAGTTCTATTGATAATGCCTTATATATGAGCATTTATGTTTGTGTATATATTTATATATGGTACATGAATGTAAATATTTGCCTGTGTGCATATGCACATTTTTATCAAGCAGGAGTTTTTACTAAAGAGACTATACAGGTCTTGAACTAGCCTTTTTCACACTGGATATCTCTGAAACTTACAGAACTGTTAGCCCCAAATTATGTCAAAACTTATGATCTTTGTCTAGAGTCAGTCATTTCTTGGCACATCCATGAATTTCATCTTCAGCACCACAGGTACCTTGTCAGATAAACTCCATTCACTTCATAAGCACTGGCCCTATTTGATGAATTTATCTTCTGCCCACGTAGGTGATAGAAGTTTTTGCCTGTGACTTTGGTCCTTAGGTCTGGCAGGTATTATGTTGTCCAAAAGAAATAAATAAACAGCCTCCTATCTGAGGTGCTGATAAAAAAACACAAGAGATTTAAGGCTCTCTGGTGTCTCCATTTGAGCTGGTGTTCAGGTTCTCACAGTTTGCTCAGGAATGCTGGTCCACACCATCAGGGACATTGCCTTGCCCCGAAGTGTACACAGGAACCCTGTAGCAGAGCTGTCCCTTTAGCCTGGTGCCATCTTACATCATGTATACTTCCATGGCCACCATGAGGGCTGATACCTGGCTGATCCTTATGTTTCTATCTATATGTCTTAAACATTTCTATACATAGGTAGTATGTGTTAATATTTATGAAATAGGACTATTTTGGATTTATTGGGCTTTGCAAAGTTCATTGTCCTAATGCTGCCCTAATGCTGTCCTAATGTTGCAGAAGACACCTTAAAATCTTCTGGAGCTCCAGACGCATCTCTCCATTTTGAGCCAATGATCTATAATTCTCTTCCTCATGCACATCCCATGTCCCCTAGTTACAGCTCCGCTGGACCCCAGACTCCACAGTTTAGCTCCTAGGTTGTCTGTGTACAAGCATGCTCATTTTATTGCACTTTGCTTTACTGGATTTTGCAAAGTCCTTTTCTACAAATTGAAATTTTGTATCCAGCTGTCATGGTTTATGTCAGTGGCCCCCAAACCTCATGCAATTATGCATTTGTGGTTGGTTCATTGTCTAACACTTGGACTGGTGGTGTGAGCGCTACACCCATCTAGGGCTGGAGCTAAGATATGGTATAATGGCAGAATGAAGCTGTCTCTCTCTCTCTCTTGCCAGTGTCTGCCTTGCTGTTTGCAACCAGCCATGAATGACGGTCCTCCATCCCACCCTGTCACTTGGAGCCAACTGAGTATGTACTGAAACTTCCAAGAACTGTAAGAAATAAACCTTTCCTTCCCTAAATTTGGGTGTTAGGTATTTTGTCTCAGCGACAAGTAAAAAGTAACTAAGACAGAACTTGGTACCAGGAGTGGGGTCGTTGCTATGACTATACCTGACCATGTGGTTCCAGAGCCTTTGGAAATGGCTTGTGGGCAGAGTTTGGGAAAGTTTGGAAATGTTGCCTGTACTGTAGAGGAGATTCTGGTCAGAGCTCAGGAAACCAGAATGTGGGTAAAAAGCCTGCCAGTAAAGACCAGTCTCAGGAGGTTTCTGCTGGAAAGAAGGACTGCGTTGGTTGTTGGACTCCAGCTGATGTGTGTTATGGCCTGGAAGAAAGTTTGTATGCATTTTGCTCATGTCTAGAGACTTTGCCTGAAACTAAAATTAAGGGCAGTGTACTGATTAATCTGGGAGAAGAAATTTCAAGGTAGCCAAATGTTGAGGCTGTGGCATGGCTATTGTTGGGGGCTTTAAGCCAAATTTATGTTGCAAATCAAGAGTAAAGATCCCAGCAGGATAATTTACAACGTTGTGAGTTTGACCAGAAAGGGTGCTCCAGTAAAGTTTTAAACTGTAAAGATAAAGATGAGACTTCGATTGCTGAGAAGGAACAAAGGAATAAAAAAGATGGCCTGGGGCCATCCCTAGAAGTAGCCGGTCTCCACCTTTCACAGCATCTAACCAGCAAAAATGGAATGCTTTATTCAGATGAGAAAGCTGCAGAGTGCCACATTCCAGAATGGCAATGGAGGCCACATGAGGTTCCAAAATGGTGGCAACCATATGAGGTTCCAATGGTGGCAGCCATACCAAGTTCCAGAATGGTAGCAACATAGAGAAACTTTTCCTCATAATCAGATTCACAGAGCCTAGCAATCCAGGTATTCAACCCCTAGAGCCAAGGAAGTGAAAAGCCTGGCTACTGTTCCAGCTAGCAGCAAACTTTGGTGGCTTCCACATGGCACTGATTTTAGGTCCAAGGAAAATGTAGAAATTCTGAGGGTAAGATGGCTTCCACCCCAATTGCAAAAGGCCTAGGAGGCCATGCAGTGTGCCCCTGAGAGGGCAATATATAAAGATATAAGGGTGAAGCCAAAGGTGCAGTGGAGACCCCATAAGTTTGGAAAAGCCAGGAACATGGATCATCCAAGGAAAGCTGCAAAAACCACACAGAGGGGCCTTAAGAGAGAAGCTGTGGAGCTGAAATCCCTGAAGTGCAGTGGGGTGGAATCACCCAAGCCTTTTGGAGCTTGCAAACAGATTACTTCAAATGCTGAGCATGGAACTCTAAGACTTAATGTTTGCCCTGCCAGATGTTGGATTTGCTTTGTTTTCAATGCTTTGTATTTCCCTGTTTGTAACTTTTGGAATGGAAATATTTATCTTTTGCCTTTGCATTTTTGAAATGTTTAACCTTGTTTCATTTATACAGAGGGTTACAGTTAAGAGTTTGCCATAGATCTGGAGGAGACTTGGGACTTGGACTTCTCAGCAATGCTGAAACTGTTAGGACTTTGGCAACTCTTGGAGATGGACTAAATGTCTTTGTATAAAGGATATGCATGCGTCTTTGGGGGCCAGGGGTGGAATGTCATGGTTTATGTCAGGGGCTCCCAAGCCTCATGCAATTATGCATTTGTGATAGATTCATCACATAGCACTTGGATTGGTGGTGTCAGTGCTACACCCACCTAGGGGTGGAGCCACGATATGATGTAATGGCAGGAAAAAGGTATGTCTCCTTCTCTTGCCAGTTTCTGCCTTGCTCTTTGCAGCCAGCCATGAATGGCAGCCCATCATGCCACCCTGAAGCTTGGAGCACCTGAGTATGGACTGAAATCTCCAGTAAGAAATAAACTTTTCCTTCCCTAAATTTGGGTGTCAGGTATTTTGTCTGTACCCAGCCTGTTACTCTTTCCAGTTTTTTCCCACAGTTGTCAAGGTCCACTGGCTCACAAAAGAGCCCTGCCCTACCAGATACATGGTATACAAGTAGCTTCCTGTACTGGCTTGGGCTAAGGCTGTAGAGCCCACTCTGGGCCTGAAGCCCTAACAAAGCTTGCTTTCTGCCACTTCTCTCAGTGGTACTCGATTCCTTTGCCTCTGGGAAACCTGTAATTGCTGTAACATCGTGTACTGGTAATTCTCAGTATATTCCAAAGCTTCCATTACTATTTTATCTGTCTTTGATCTGATAATTGCTATGGGTTGCACGAACCACACCTTTGTAAGACAACAAACATAGGGCTGGAGATTTAGCTCAGTGGCTTAAGCAGCTGCCTGGCAAGCGTGAGGTCATGAGTTCGATCCCTGGTACCAAAAAAAAAAAAAGACAAACAAACATAGTTGATCAAAATAAATAACTGCTCCAGCACCTGGACTATTTGTTCCTCTATCTCTGTCCCCTCCTTTGGGCCTACCTGTTCCCCTAAATAAAATAATACTAAAATCAATGTACTTAGTAACTCTACAATGGCTTTTAAGTATTCAAGTGAAAGGAAGAGCCCCAAGTATGGAGTATTGATCCGGCCTGCGGATCAATCCGTGGGTCTAACCTGGAGGGGGAACGGGGATGGGATGAAAACGGGACAAGAGGAAAGAGAGACGGAGACAAGTCGAGCAATTCCAATCAAGTCTCGTTTATTGAGGAAGTGAACATGGCTTATATAGAAGGCAGAAATGAGGAAGTGAGATCATATGATGTAGTCGGGTAACTA
>PVJX010011183.1:0-54269 GCA_004027295.1 Dolichotis patagonum | reverse complement strand
TTGTAGGGTAAAATGTTATATTAAAAAACAGTATTTAGAAATTAATAATCTAAGCTTTCATCTTCAACCTGAACAAGAACAGTGAGTTAAGAAGCTAGAGGGAATAAAATAATGAAGAATAGACATTAGGAAAGTAATAAAGATAAGTTATTTGTGTAAAACCTTGATCTCTGTGGTATAAGTCCCTATTTTTCAAGATTATTTTTGCTGTTCTAGGCCTTTTGCTTGTCCTCGTAAAGTTTAGAACTAGCTTGTCAAATTCCACCAAAAAAATTCAACAGAGAATTTGTTTAGCCTGTAGATCAATTTTGTGAGAACTCATTTCTTTGCAATACTTTGTCTTTAACCATTAACATGGTATCCTTCCATTTATTTAGGTTTTCTAAATTTCTCTTAGCAGTGTTTTATAGTTTTCAAAGTGCAGGCATTTTGTGTTTTTGACAGGTTTATTCCTAGTTATATGGTAGGCTTTGGTATTGTTATAAATGATTTTATTTTACATTTTATTTTTTAATCGTGTGTTAGTAGCACCCAGAAGTCAGTACGGTTGCTCAAGGTGTCCTCATAACCAGTCTCCTGTTCCCTTTGGCTGTACCATCTTTAGCACATGGCTTCTTTGGTCTTCAGGGTCATAAAATTGCTGCCACATTCTCTGATCTGAAACCTGCTTTGTTGCGAGGAAGAAAAAGCAAATAACAAAATAGAAATCACTAAAATCAGAAAAAAAAAATCTTTTCCCTGAAAATTGTTACATACTTGTACTTCAGTCTGGTCGTTAGAGCTGTTTCTGTGCAGTCCCTCAAACAGAGCAGATGAAAACTGGATCTTTACACTGGTTGCAATACTCCTAAACAAAGTCAGAGTTCTAGTCACAAAACCTAGAGGGAGAACAGAGACTAGGTGAGAAGCTGGCAATGACTATCACCATGTGAAAAAGAATTTAGCTTTTTCTTAGAGTGAAAAAGTTCAGTGGGTTTTATGTTACTATGATTAGGTGAATATTATATCACAGTGATCTATGTTGTATGATCATTTTTCTCTCTTGGTCATCTTCTATATTTTCCTTGGAGTTATGCCATCCTATTTTTGCTGATTTACTTTTCTGTCACTGTCATCCTTTCTTTCCAAATTTTGTGACTGAACTTCAAAGTTTTTCATGTAGTCAGACACATCAAGTTTCCTTTTGCTACCCTGCCCTTCTGTAAGGTTATTCTGAACTGGTCGTGAGCTAAGTATTCTAGAATTTTAATTTTTTTACATCTCTCTGTGTTCGTATTTTTGTATCTTGGCTCTCCTATCAGTATGGCTTGATCTCTCATTTTGGTTGATTATATTTTCAAGATTGTTGACAAAGAAGTAATAGCAAGTCTAATTCTTGAGGCATTGCATGAAAATGACTTTCATTCTCACATTTAATTGATAGTTTGGGAATCAAATTCTAGATTGGAAATAGTAGTTTTGAAAGTAATACTTCATTATGTTTAGCTTCTTGCTTTTGCACATCTGGCGAGATTCTAATGTTCATTTTTTAATGCAACTCTGTGTTCTTTCTTTTTTTACTATGGATATTTTAGAGATATTTTTGTTCTTAGTGTTCTACAGTTTCCCAGTTGCATTTCTTCACACGACCCTTTGAAAAATACACTGTACTGGATACCTTCAATCTGGACACTCATGTTCTTTAGTTGTGGATATTTTCTTCTATTACTTCCTGGTGGAAATTACTGTGTCTTTTAGAATTCAGTTGATTATTGAAATTCAATGAGTAATAAAACTTTATTATCCTTTCTTTTTGTTTCTACATCTGTTTTCTGTTTTATTCTGCTTTCTAAATTTTTGCAACTTTATCTCCCAACTCTTTTGTTCAATTTTAAATTTATTCTATTTGATATTTAATCCCAACAGCAATTTACATTCTTATTTTTTAAAAAAAATTTAAAAGTTTTCATCAGCACATGCTTGCTGTACATAATGAGCAAAGCACTGTAGGACGTTGGTACATGTACATAACACATTTTACTTCTTTTTCCTTTCTCTTCCCCTCACCTCCCACCCTCCCTCCAATTCTTGTTTTCCTTCCCATATGTTCTTATTTTTTAACCTTATCTTTTGTTATCTCTTTGGACATGTTAATTTTTAAAATATCTTTTCTTTGGATATCTGCTTTGTCTCAATTTCAGTTTCCTGAAATCTTTTTCTTTCCCTTCTCCTTCTCGTCTTCCTTTTCTTCCTTCTTCTTCTTCTTCTTCTTCTTCTTCTTCTTCTTCTTCTTCTTCTTCTTCTTCTTCTCCTTCTTTCTCTTCTGCTTCTGCTTCTTTTACTTTTTATTATTGTTCCCTTTGCTTGTATATCAAAGCTGGGGGATTTCTTTAAATGACTGATGATTCTGAGCCATGTGTGCTCCATAACTTGTACAATTGTTATGTGTCAATTAAAATAACTAAAAACAAATTTAAAATTTTTAAAATACTGCATTAAAGACTGAGGATGTAGCTCAGTGGTAGAGTGCTTGCTTAGCATGCAAAAGGCCCTGAGTTCAATCTCCAGTACGACACACACACACACACACACACAAATACTGCATTAAAATATTTTTTGACGTTCTTTCAATATGTGGTCCAAGGAGACTGCCTCACCAGGTTTACCCTAAACCTGGTCTGGACCTTAAAATACACAGAATTCCCAGGGGTGCTCCTGAGATGCATTCTTTTACTCCCGGGGGTGCTACAGTCTTGACTACCCTTCATTCTGCCAGCCTTTGCTACGGTGAGGTAAGCCTCAATTTTCCCTTCTTCGAACTCTTACCATTTGAAATAACAAATTGATTTCAGTTTTCCTGATAGTATCTTGATTTATATACTGTCTCATTAACTGGATTCTCCTTTTCTGATATCTGTCTTGTAGCTTCAAATCTTTATTCAAATATTTTTACTCTTTAGTAAAATATTGGTGAAGGGCAGAGAAAATTGTATATATTCACCTTATACTACTTTTCCAGAAATCTTTTCTATCCTCTAATTTTATTACCAAGGATCAAATCATTCAGACAATTACATATGACCCACTGCATAATCTCCAAATGACAACTAACAGCATCTTCTACAATTTCATTTTACAAAAACTATGAGGTCCAGTGGGATAACCACAGGAGATGTTCAGAGTCAGGGAGCCATAGTCAGGCTATCAAGAGACACCTAGAGTGCTCTAAGCTAAAGGATTTAGGCCCCAACCTCATGACCAGAGGCCAGATCAGCCTGAACTTCTATGGATGAATCAGTACCCTACCCTAATCCTGCTGCAGTTTGCTTGGATTATCCAGCACAGATCTGGGCTCTTACTGCCTCCTTTGTCCACCAATGAGAATACAGTCACACCCTAAATTGGACAGTACCACAAAACTGTAGATTCCAGAAGATAATCACAGGTTTTAAATCACAGAGAAATTTCTTTTATTTTTTATTGTTTGTGGGCTGTTTGGGAGGGGAGAGTATTTTTTATTTATTTTATCTGTGAGGGTAAACATTGCTTTTAGTTTTTTTTTGTTTTGTTCTTGTTTTTGTTTCTTCTTTTTCCCCTCCTGTCTATTTTTTTTTACCAGTTTCCCAGGGTAATCTTTTTCTCCCCTTTTATTTCTCCATTTTTCCCTCTTGTCCTTTTTAAATTTTCTCCCCTTAGGGTAAAATTGCTCTATTGAGTGGATATTTACTGTTCATAATTTTTAAATTTGTTTTAGATTTTGTTATACAACTATAAATCTTGAACCTATGATTAAAGGTGGAAAATTAACAGTTATCACAATTTTTCATATTTTAAAGACTGTGCTTGATGCTATTATTACTGACCGTACTACTTTAGCCAAGGTGACATAGATATTGTGATCAGCTGTGCTTCACAGTATGCCAACACTGAGATTGTGTGAGGGTCATAAACAATATCGTCTAGTACCAAAGAACTGGGTGCTAAGCCAAACAGGCAGCAATTTTTTATCCAAATAAATTGGAAAGACAGGATCTCAGGACAGACTCAAAATCCAAAAGCAAGCTATGCCAAGAAGACGTGTCTGAAAAGTAGTAATTTCTTACAGAGGTCTCAATATTAGTAATACTTAACACAAGCAACTTACAAGCTTCAAGGAAGAAAGAAATAAAATAATAGAAAATGAAAAAAAAATACCAAAACAAGATGATGTGACCCATTTTCCCCAATTTGCCCAAAGCAAATCAAAGGGACATTGAAGTGGAAGAAATCAAAAGCCACCCAACCCATTAGAGTTACTGGGGTGAAAAAAAAGTCACTGGAAGTTCTTTCATTTATCTTATTAGGCCAGCAGTCTGAAAAGGAAGACAAATTGTTAGCACTGTCCTTAGAGGATGAGCACCTTCTCTATGGTGACACAATATGACAAGATTTTTTAGACACATGATAATCTGACCTTAGAAACCATTATGGCATTCAGATGCATAACTGAGTTTTGCCCCAATGCCAACTACATTGTGAAGACACACACTGATGTTTTTGTCAATACTGGCAATTTAGTGAAGTATCTTTTAAACTTAAACCTCTCAGAGAAGTTTTTCACAGGTTATTCTGTAATTGACAATTATTCTTACAGAGGATTTTACCCAAAACTTTATATTTCATACCAAGAGTATCCTTTCAAGGTATTCCCTCCCTACTGCAGTGGGTCAGGTTATATAATGTCTGGAGATTTGGTGCCAAGGATCTATGAAATGAAAGGTCATGTGAAATCCATCAAGTCTGAAGATGTTTATGTTGGGATCTGTTTGAATTTGTTAAAAGTAGACACTCATATTCCAGAAGACACAAACCTTTTCTTTTTTTATAGATTTCATTTGGATGTCTGTCAACTCAGATGTGTGATTGCAGCCCATGAATTTTCTTCTAAAGAAATCATCACATTTTGGCAGGTTATGCTAAGCAACACCACATGCCATTGTTAACTTTACCCTCTACCTAAAGTCTAGCGAAGGGCAATGTACTTTGTGGAGAGTGTTAAAGCTGGTGCTGTAGAAAACTCTTGGAAAGGTCAGTGTGCTGGCTCACACTGAAGTGAAACTCATGAAGACTGGGGGGCTACACTGTACTTGTGATTTATTTTGATAAAATTCAAGTTGTGTCTTTTAAGATGGTATTTGGCAGAATTAGACATCTTATAAAGGAGTCAGAGGTTTTTGCTCATAAAATTAATAAGACCAAACAACTTAAACATGTCTTTCTATAGACCAGGATTTCTTAAAAGGATTAATCTAAATTATAACTTCATTAATCTATAACAGCAAAGTATTGTGGAATTCTACTTCTTGAACAGTCTAGGAGTTTAGTGTGTATCTTATACGGATTACCAGTTTTAAAAAGTATGTCGTTCTGTGTAAAGGAATTTCGCTGAAGTAATACTGAACAAAATTTCATCTGTTTCAGTAATTCAGAAGATACTTCATGAAGTTGCAATATTTCGTTATCAATTATTATTTAATGTTACTTCAGGCTTTCTGGATGTTTAAATGTTATGGTGGTTTCATTACTGTATAAGTGGAATAGTGGATCACTGTTTACATTTGAACTTTGCTCCACTTACCTCACTGATCATTCTATTATTATTTGTTTGATTTATTTATTTTGGTATCAGGAATCCAACTCAGGCCTCATGCTTGCCAGGCAGGGACTGTGCCACTGAGCTATAACCTTCGTCCTAATCGTTTTATTATTGACGTTCCATTAATGTGATGCTATAGGCCACTACTGAGTGTTAATCTCTTGAATTTGTTACATAGTTTATTATGGTAATACAGAGAAAAACTAAAGCAAGAAAATCTGAATTATTGTCATCTTGCATTTAAAAATACAGTTCCCAGTATTTTGGATGTCATTTTTCTCTCTTGTATTTCCACTTGAAACTCAAGAATGACATAGAATGTCAGAAAGTACATTTCCTCTTGGAAAAAACTTTGAAAGCACAAACAAAGACCAAGAGCCTAATGGCCAGAAATTTATGAAAAATATAATATTCCAGAGTTTGAGTTGGAAAGACTGAATATCCAATTTGCACTGTTAATCTGCCCTATGTTATCATTTCTTCATTAACAGTCAATTTGTGAATAAAGAGGAAAAAAGACAAAAGACACAGAAGTAGCAGATGCTACTATTTGTCATCAAAATGAAAGGCCTGATATGTAGTCTGAAGTCAAGTTTAATTTATATTTTAAAGTGTTTTCATAGAAGTGGCAATATATCCTTTGTTGGGCCTGCCACTTTTTGATCAAAGAGAACTAGTTGTCTCACAATCCTGGGATTATTCAACTTTTTGTTAGAATTGATAAATTCATTGTTTCTTAATTATATATAAGCTAAAGTTTAAATATTTTTGCAGGAAATATCAGATTGAAAGTATGTGGTCAGCTCTTATAATACTCATATTTATGATTCCTCTATGTGAAACACTTAAGTTTAATTAAAACTACAGTACATAATGTAGGCCCAGAATAGTGGCACATACCTGTAATCTCAGTACTTGGGAGGCTAAAACTGGGTGATCACTACAAGTTCAAGACCAAGTTGGGCTATGTAGTGAGTTCAAGGTCACCCTGAACCACAAAGCAAGATCCTATCTCAAACAACAACAGCAACAACAAAATCATCAAGGATTAAGAAATTTCATTGAAATTTTATTTATTTATTTATTTATTTATTTATTTATTTATTTTTGGTGCCAGGAATCAAACTCAGGACCTCACACTTGCCATACAGGTGCTGCACCACTAAACTAAATCCCAGACCCCATTAAATTTTTTTAAAAAAAAATACATATCACTTATAACCATCAATGTAAATGGTCTCAATTCACCAATCAAAAGAAACAGATTGGCAGAATGGATCAAGAAATAAGATCCCAACAATATGTTGCATATAAGAAACACATTTAACTCAAAGAGAAATTCATAACTGAAAGTCAAAGGATGAAAAATAACATTCCATGTGAGAGAAATCTGGAAAAAAAGGCAGGAGTAGCTGTTCTATTTGCAGACAAAGGGGATTTCAAGCCAAGACTGATCAGAAGAGACAAAGAGGGTCACTATATACTTGTTAAGGGAACAATCTAAGAGGAAGAGATAACAAATCACAAATATATATGCATCAAATACTAGAGCACCCAACTATGTAAAACAAGTGCTAATAAATGAGAAAAATCAGATAAGCACTAATACAATTGTAGTGGGGGGATCAAAACCCCACTGTCACAAATAGATCAATTAGACAAAAATCAACAAAGAAATATCAGAGTTGAATCAAACCTTGGAACAAATGAACTTAGTAAATATCTACTAAGTATTCCACTCAACAACAACATGCCTCTTCTCAGAGGCACATGGGATGTTCTCCAAAACAGATCATATACTAGCCCACAGAACTTGCTTAAGTAAATGCAAAGGAATTGAAATTATCCCATGCATATTATCAAATCATACTTCAATGAAGTTGGAAAGCAGTGACAAAAGAAGCCACAAAAACTACATAAACACACAGAAATTAAATAACATCCTTTTCAACAACCAATGAGTCACAGATGAAATTAAGGAATTAGATAGTTTCTGTAATTAAACAATAATACTAATATGATATACTGGAACTTACTGGAACTGGAACTGGGTTGTAATGAAAGCAGTCCTATGAGGGAAATTTATAGTGATGAATTCCCACATCAGAAAAACAGAGTGAACTCAAATAAATAACCTAATGTTGACTCTTAATCATCTGGAAAAAGGAAAGCAAGTTAAGCCCAAAACACAAATACAAGAGGAAATTATAAAGATCAGAGCAGAAATCAATGCAACTGAGACTAAGAAAACAATACAAACAATCAATGAATTGAAGAGTTGGCTGTGTGAAAGATTAAATAAAATAGACAAATTCTTAACTAATCATATCAAAACAAAACAAAACAAAAACAGAGAGAAAAGACTCAAATCTATGCAATTAGAATTTTAAAAAAGGCAAAAATCGCAATGGAGCCTGCAGAAATCCACAAGATCATCAGTACCTGCTTTGAGAAACTATACTCCCAATAAAATGTATAATTTAGAAGAAATGGACAGAGTCTTAGGCACATAAATTACCAAAGCTTAATCAAGAAGATATAAATATTCTAAATAATTCAATATCAGTCAATGAAACTGAAGAAGTAATTTAAAAAACTACCAACAAACAAAAGCCCAAGTCCTAAGTGATTCACTGTTGAATTCTATAAGAACTTTAGAGAAGATCTAATGGCATTACTCCTCAAACTCTTTAATGAAATGGAAAGGGAAGCAATACTCCCAAACTCATTCCTGGAAGCAAGAATTACCTTAATACCAAAGTTAGAGAAGAAGTCAATCAATAAAGAGAACTACAGGCCAATCTTCTTAATGAACATAGATGCAAAAACCCTCAATAAGCCACTGGCAAACAGAATGCAGTAAATCATAAAGATTATATACCATCACCAAGTAGGATTCACCCCAGGGATGGAGGGATGATTCAACATACACAAATCAATAAATATAATATACCATATCAACAGAGCCAAGGACGAAAACTCAATAAACACAAAAAAGGCATTTGACAGAGTCAAAAACCCATTTATAACAAAAGTCCTACAACAGTTGGAATAGATAGTCTTTATTTCAATGTGATAAAAACCATCTATGACAAACCAACAGCCAGCATCATACTGAGTGGTCAAAACCTGAAAGCTTTCATTCTAAAATTGGGAACAAGATGAAAATACCACTATCATCACTTCTATTCAATACAGTTCTGGAAACATTAGCCAGAGCACTATACAAGAGAAAGAAATAAAAGGAATATGGAGCGGATAGGATGAATTTAAATTATCATTATTTGCTGATGACATCATACACTACACAAGATCCCCCAAACGAAAAGACTCCTAGAATTAATAATGAAATTCTTTAGCATAGCAGGATACAAAGTCAACACTCCAAAGTCAGTAGCATTCTTGTACATGAATAACAAACTCACTGCGAGAGAACTTAGTGAAACAACACCTTTCATAATAGCATTAAGAGAAATGAAATACTTAGGAATCAATCTAACGGAGGAAATGAAAGACCTATATTGAAAACCATGGTACTCTGAAAGAGATCTAAGAGGTTATTAGAAAATGGAAAGACATCTTCTTGTTCTTGGATAGGCAGAACCAATATAGTGAAAATGGCCAGATTATAACAGATTCAATGTAATCCCAATTTCCAAAGCTGTTATAACAGATTTAGTGTAATTGCAATAAAAATACCAATAGTGTACCTCACAGAAATAGATAAAATAATCCTGAAATTCATAGGAACCAGAAGAGATCAGAATAAAAAAAGCAATTTTGGACTACAAGGGCAAGGTTGGAGGTAGTGACATTTCCTGTTTGAAGTTTTTTGGTTTGATTGATCGGTTCATTCATTTTTGGTTTTGTTTTTTGACACAGGGTCTCACTATGTAGTACAGGTTGGCTTTGAACTCAGTATTGTACCCCAGGCTGGCCTCGAACTCATAGTGATCCTCCTTCCTCAGCTTACCAAATGTTGGGATTATAGGCATGCGCCATCACACGTGGCTGTGATTTGAAGTTACTGTGATTAAAAACATCATGATACTTGCACCAAAAAAACAAAAACAAAAAACAGACCCAAAAATAAAAGATGCAAAACAACTTGAAGCACACTCAGATAAAGTATATTTGACAAAGGGACCAAAAATATACACTGTAAGAAAGATAACCCATTTAATAAATAGTACTGGGAAACCTGGATTTCCACATGCCAAATATTGAACATAGATCCATATTTCTCATCATGTGCTAAACTAAAATCGAAATGGATTAGATATCTAAATACCATAACAGAAACACTAAACCTGCTGGAAGATAGAATAGGTAAAACTCTTGAAGACTTTATGAACTGCAGGCAAAGACTTCTGAACAAAACCTTGACCCCACAAAAAATATTACAAAGAATCAACAATGGATCACATAGAACTAAAAAGCTTTTGCACAGCAAAAGGAACCTCTAACAGAGTGAATAGACAACCCACACAATGAGAAAAATTTTTTTACTCCTCAAAGGACTAACATCTAGAATATATAAACAATTTTTAAAAAAAGACTCCCTCTAAATTTAAAGGCCCAATCCAAAAATGGGCTTCTGAATGAATAGGATATTTCTCAGATGAAGAAGTACAAACAGCAAATAAATATATGAAAAAATACTCAGCATCACTGGTCATTTGACAAATGCAGATTAAAACAATGCTGATTCCATGTCACTCCAGAAAGAAGTGGCTTGGTTATTATCAAGAATTTAACCAAGAACAAATGCTGGTGGGGCTCTTGGGGGCAAGTAATCATTCTCCATTACTTCTGGAAGTGTAAATTGGTGCAACCACTGTGGAAATCAGTGTGGAGAGTCCTCAAACTAAAACTAGAGTTTTCATTTGACCCAGATATTCCTCTTCTAGGTACCTTCCCAAAAGAATTAAAAGCATCATACCACAGTGATACATTCATACTCATGTTTATAGCAGCAGAATAATAATAAGCTAAATCTTGGAAATGGCCCAGATTCCATCAACAGATGAATGCATAAAAATGTGGTATTTATATACAATGGAGTACTACTCTGCCATAAAGAAGAATAAATGAGCCATTTGTAGGAAAATGGGTGCACTTGGAGACCATTTTAAGGAGAATAAAACCCCACAATAAAAAACAGAATAAAGCCAATCAAAACAAAACAGTAAAAGTAGTACATAACTTCAAAACAGGACAATAGGTCACAACAATGGCTACCAATTGTTATCTTCACAGTAGTTGTCTATTTCCTCAGACATAGTAAAATTGAATAAAACAAAACAGAATAAAAGCAATCAAAACAGAGCATTATATATAACAAAACAAAAAATCAGAATGAAACAAAACAAAACAATGAGAACAATATTGGATTTCAAAAACAAGACAGAAGGAAATTCACTATATTTGCTATATTGCATACTGTCATCCTCCTAATACATGCTTACACTACTGGCGTTAGTCTTGCAAAGTCAATCAAACAATAGAAGCATTTAGTTGGTTTTATACCTCAGTTGCTGTCAATTCAGGCTGTTCTCCTAACCAGCCAGTTGCTTACAGGAAGAACTAAAAATTTATCTTATGATCACTTAATGTCATTTTTAACATCAATTGTTCCTGGGGCTGGGGATTTAGCTCAGTGGCATAAGCACCTACTTGGCAAGCATGAGGTCACAAGTTTGATCCCCAGTACCAAAAAACAAAAAACAACAATCCCCCCAATCAATCATTCCTTTAAAAAAAGTTAAATGCACTTTAACAAAGTTTTATGTTGAAATAATTTTAGATTTGCAAGAGTTGTGAAAATAATACAGCATTCCTGTCTATTCTTCTTCCAGCTTTCTCTAATGTTAACATTTCACATAAACATAATTCCACCGTGCATTTGTTTTTTTGTTTTGTTTTGTTTTGTTTTGTTTCTTTATCATGATTTTTTTAAATTAAGAAATTAACATTGGTACAGCACTTATTCAGTCTACTTTGTTTATCTGTAATGGAATACCTGATACTGAGTAATGTATAGAAAACAGAAATTTATTTAATTCACAACTCTGGTAGCTGGAAAGTCCAAATAGCAGGATGGCTTGTGCTTGGTAAGAAGTCCCTGGCTTCATCATAGTGAAGAAGCAGAAGAGCAAAGGACACATGCAGAAAGAGCCAAGTACCTGGTATTGCCTCACTTTATTGGCCATCCACTCCTGCAAGAACTAATTCAGCTACATGAGACCTAATCTATTCCCTCCAACAGACATTAATCTATTCATAAAGGTGGAGCCAACAGGGACGCTAATCACTTTTCACTAGGTTCCACTTCTTAAAGTTTCAACTCAACACTGCCACAAGACTTCAGCATATGAACCACCAGGGAACGCACCCATCCAAAGTATCCCAAGACTAGGAACTAAATTCCAGACTTAGTTGTATTTCATCAAGTTTTTACTAATGCAGTATCATTGTTCTGTTTTAGCATCATCTCAGATAACATGTTGCATTTAGTCCTGGTCTTCCTAGTTTTTCCTAGCCCTTGACAGTTTTTTAATTTTTTAAAAAATTTTCTGCCCCTCACATGTAGTAGAATGTACCCAACTTTAGTTTTTTCTGATATTTTTCCTCATGGTTAGACTGAGTCTATGGGTTTGAAGAGAAATGCCATCTTGATCCCATCCTATTAGGGGTTACCTGATTTCAGTGTGACTTATATCTATTAATGTTCACTTTGATCACTTGGTTTAGGTGTCTGACAGATCTCTTTACTGTGAAGCTGTTGTCTTGCCTTTTCCACACATTGTGTTTTTTGGGGGTTTTTTTGTACCAAGAATTGAACTCACGACCTTGCACCTGCCAGGCAGGAGCTTGTGTCACTAAGCTAAATCCTCAACCCCTGCACATTGTTCTTGAGAAGTGAGTCACTAAGTCTAGCTCACATTCAAAGAGGAAATGTATTAAAAAAAACTCTATAGCTGCAGCAAAAGAAAAATAGACATTGCTATAAATAAAGGCAAAAGTAAAATCAAAGAAAGGGAAAAAAACAATGCAATTAAAATCTATATAGACAGTCATTTTGGCTATTTAATTCCAAGTAACAAATTGTCCCAGAACTCAACAGGTTAAAAATGATGCAGTAATCTATTTTGTTCATGAATCTTCAGTCTGGGTAGGTCTTGTCAGGGAGGCTTGTCTCTGTTATATGCAGCACTAATGCAGTCAATTAACTGAGACCCGAAGGAGTCACTTTCAGGATATCTCACTTACATAGCAGGCGAGTTAGAGCTGGTTGTTAGCCAGAACTCATCCAGGGTGGAGGGCTTGGTTCCTCTCTGCATAAATCTCTCAGCATGGCCTGAGCTTCCTCACAGTGTGGCAGCCATTTTCAAGGGTAAGACCCTCAGGCAGAGAGAGCCAATGGAAGGTGTACTTACACTCTTTATGTACCCTTGGAAGTCACATAGTATCTCTTATGCTGAATTCTACCAGTGGAGCTGGGGATTTAGCTCAGCGGCATAAGCGCCTGCCTGGAAAGTGGAAGGTTGTGAGTTCGATCCCCAGTACAAAAAAAGAAGAAAAAAGGAGTGAAACTCTACCAGTGGAGACAGTCTCAAAATCTTACCAGGTTTTAAAAACGGAGGCAACTATAGGTTCTTTCTTCTGATGGGAGTGGCAAGTTTCTTAAAGTGTTCGTGTAATGGAAAATATGAGCTACCACAGTATTTCTACATGCTACATGCTTTGGACTTGAGGTTTTTCTCCATTTACACTTACAAAAGAGAGAAAGATAGATGTCAGTAAGTGTTGGAGAAATTCATGAAATATCTTAGCATTACATGAGGAATGTCCTTTTGAAAGGAAATACATGAAAAATGTGTACAGTTCTGAGACTCTGAGGCACCCTAAATTCTTGTGTTTCTTCAGCACATTGAGCCTATTCATGTTTCTATGTCACATTACATGTGTGATTTTCTCTTCTGGAGGTCCTGCCATTCCATTCAAACCCAAAAAACTAATTTTCACTCTTCCACATTCAGCTCCATTGTTTGAGTCAAGAACAACATCATTTATTTCAGTTTTTTTTATCCTTGTGTTATGATTTGTTTGATTCTATTTGGCTTCTCAGTGGATTCTGAATTCCCAAAGCAAAAGAACTACACATTATTTTTATTATTTTTAAATTTATTTTAAGGGAATAAAACAAAACAAAATAAAACAGAATAAAGCCAATCAAAACAAAACAGTTAAAGTGATATGGGACTTCAAAACAAGATAATAGGAAATCAACAATGGCTACCATATCTTCAAAATAGTTGCCCATGCCATCAAATATAATAAAATCAAAACAAACAAAACAGCAAAAAAACCAATCAAAACAAAAACAATGAAAACGATACAGGACTTTAAAACAAGATAATAGAGAATTAACAATGGCTACCACGTTCCCTTTTTAGACATTTCCTCCCCTTTCACATTCACAATCTATTGTATATTTTGGATCCCACTAACTCCTTCAGTTTTTTATACTAAGGAGACAACATGATGTTCACCTATTGGAGTTGGAATCATTTCACACAAGAGCATGATCACAAGTTGCATCTATTTACCTACAAGAGCCTTGTGATTATCCTTCTTTATAGCTGAGTAGCTTTCCATTGTATAAAAATGCCATATCTTATCCATTTTGTGGTTGATGGACAAGCTACCCTTGCTTTTTGTTGTTTCTCTGTCACATGGAACATTATTTTTGCTTCTTTGACTTTTAGTCTATGAATTTCCTTTCAAGTGAATATGTCTCTTATATATCACATATTGATGGATCTTGTTTCTTGATCCACTCTGCCTGTGTTTCTTTTAATTGGTGAATTGAAAGGCCAATGTGCACTGGTTCATCTTTTTCATGATTTTTTTCCTGCTGTTGACTTCCTGCTTTTCCCCTCCATTCAACTGTATTCCCCACTAGGTGGTCCCATTCTGCTGCTGTTCCTGAAACTGTGGTCATTTTTATGTCTCTCTAGAACATCTGTCACTACTCTTTGTAAAGTTGGTTTGGTAATCATGAATTCCTTCAGTTGTTCTTTGTCATGGAAGTACCTTATTTCTCCATTAATTTTGAAAGATAGTTTTTGCAGGGTACATCAATCTGGGTTGGAAGTTGTTTTCTTTCAGTGCTGGAAATACCTCAAATTCTTCTTGAGTTGGTGGTTTGGGTTGAAAAGTCTGTCATGATTCTGATGGGTTTTCCTTTACAGGTGATCTGTTTCTTTTCTCTAACAGCCTTTAATATTCTGTTCTTGTGCTGAATTTCTGGGATCTTGATTATTATATGTCCAGATATAGATTTATTTTGGTTACAGCTAGCTGGAGTTCTATATGCCTCACTTATCTGTATGTCCGATCTTTTTTCCATGCTTGGGAAGTTCTCTGCTATTACTTCTGTAAATAATCTACTTATGTTATTTGTATTGACTCTTGGTTTTTTGCTGTGATGTATCACTCAAATCATTTTCTTTGTGTTGTCTTGCAGCTGTTGAATTATTTCCTGGTTCTTTGTTATTTTTAAGGGATCTTTCCTTTCATAATCACTAGCTACCAGCCTGTCTTCAAGGTTTGGAAGTCTATCTTCAGCTTCTTTCAAGCAGTTTTTCCAGTTTCCAATAAGTTTGTAATTTCCTGGGTATCTTTTTGAGTCTGTTTCAAGCATTCTAATTCTTCTCTGTATTGTTCATTTAAGGTTTCCCTCATTCCCCTATGCTCTTCTTTCTTTTTTTAATCCACGTCTTCTTTAGATACACTCAGCAATCCTTTTATTATGTTTGTCATTTCTTCTTTTATCTGAGATATTATTTCCCATCTAATTTCTTTTACAGCCTCATGAAGTAGCTTCTTTACTTCAGTTGCCATCATACCAGAAATTTCAGGTGTGCGACTTCTGCTGTCTTCCATGCCATGTCTCCTGGACTTGTTCTACTTGGGCTGGAGGCCAGAGATTGCCTTTTCTCCTTCATCTTCACATTTTCCTGGGTTCCTCCAGATGAGCGGGTTGTGGGGTCCCAGGTGCTTCCCATGTTGGCTACTCAACCAAAGTGTAGGGGCATGGGTCAGGTACCTGAATTTCTCCCAGCCCAGGTTCCCAGGGGGGCAGTGGGGTGTGGGGTGGGCTTCTCCAGACATTTGCAGCTTCTCCAAGATGTGACTGGCTGATTCTCTCAGCCCAAACTGGCTACAGGGTATGGTAGCTGGCAGACTTGTAGAGGTGGGAATGGCTGCTTCTTTTTCCCGCCCATGCTGGCTACCTGCTGGAGAGTTTTGATGGCAGCCTGTGCATGCGGGGGCTGAGCTGGCTGCTTCTTCACACCCATGCTGGTTATTGCACATTATTTTTAATTATAAGTTTTAGCCTGTTTGATCTCTGCTTGTAATACCCTACTTGCACACTGCATTTCCCTTCTGGCCATCTCCTATTCATCCTTCAAAACCTAGATTGGCTAACACTTTCTAAACAAAGTATTTGCTGTCTCCTGTCTTAGTCCTATAAAGTATTGTCTTAGTCTTATAAAATACTATAAATAAGTATAAACAACACAAATTTGTGTCTCAGCATTCTGGAGCTGACAAATCCAAGATTGATGCACTTGCAGGTTTCCATGTCTAGTGAGAGCTGGCTTTCTGACTCATAAATGGTGACTTCTTGCTGTATTCTTCCATAAATGGTGACATCTTGCTGTATTGTTGAGAGGGTCTTTCCTGGCCTCTCCTTTAAGGACATTGCCCCCAAGACCTAATCACCAAAAGACTCACCTCCTACTCTTATCACCCTAGGATTTCAATGTATGTATTTTGGAGAAACACAAACATTTAGACAACACTAGACATGGTAGCTCATGCCTGTAATCCTAGCACTTGGAGTCCAAGCAGGAGGATCACTGCGAATTCCAGGCCCACCTGGGATACCTAGTGAGTTCAAAGTTGGTATGAACGACATAGTGAGACTCTGTCTCAAAACAAATCAGAATAAAACAAAACATATTCAGACTATAGTACTTCCAAAAATGAGTTCTACTAGCCCTGAATCAAGGCCAGCAGATTGCTATAGCTACAGGAGCCTAAAGCAATTCTTTGTGTGGTCTGTTCGCCATTTCAGAACTTTGGAAATGTAGTGCTCAATTCATCAGAAAGAAATAGTGGCTGTGAGTGTGGCAGGCTTAGGTGGCCTGCAAGAGAGAGACCCTGGTGTCTCAGGACCTGCACCATACGGTGACCTGGGGTGCGGGAGACCAAGGAACTCCTCCCCTCTCTGGTGAGTGGCTATAAGTTTGGCAGGCTTCAGCGGCCCACAAGAGAGAGACCCTGGCACCATGCAGCGATCTGGGGTGCTGGGAGAACAAGGAACTCCTCCCCTCTGTGGTGAGCAGCTGTGAGCCTGCCATCACGCAGGCTGAGAATGAAACAAACATTTCATATCACCCTGTCACCCGTCTGGTGCCCCCCGCTCCCCACTTAGCAAGTGGGAGCCAGTGAACAGGACATCTTGTGAAAGATTGGCTATGTTGTTTTGTATGAACTCTCCATATACAAAGATATGGACAACCATTTGGAAGAAAACAAGAGACAGTATGATAGATAGTGAAGATCTCTGGTTGTCTAGCTTTGAGATTTATGCTTTCTTATGTCCCGTTTCATTGTGTTAAATTTCACCCCCTTTAAAATAAAAAAAAAATGAGTTCTACTCTCATGCTTGATACTCAAAAAGATTTTATTTATATCTGATCATAGTATCTTGATGCCATGGTGCAATCTGTTAGTTGGTATGCCAGTATTAAAAGCAGGGACTAAATTAAGTCATCTTGGTCAGGACCAGGGATTTAGCCCAGTGGTGTAAGCACCTGCCTGGCAAGCTCAAAGTTATGAGTTCGATACCAGGTACCAATAATAAATAATAAAAAAGGGACAAAAAAGGTGAAAACCAATTTTTAAAAAGATGATTCTAAGAGACTGTTTTAAAAAAAATACATCATCTTTGTCTTATACCAACTTCCCAGAAGCAAACTCTGAGGTGAGAATTCTCCCTCAGAAGAAACTAAGGGTTATATATTAGACAACTTACCATTAGTGTAACAAAATACCTGAGCAATCAAATTAAAAAGAAGAAAGAGTTATTTTGCAGTCACAGCTTTGGAGGCTTCAGTTCATAGTTGACTGGCCCTGTTTTTTGGGTCTGTGGTAAAGCAGTACATTATGATGGACAGTACCTTGTGAACAAAAGCTGTGACCTAATGGTGGCTGGGGCCTGGGCTGGGGTGGGGGAGATTCCACAATCCTCTCCTTTAAGATCACATCCTAAATAACCTAAAACTTCCCACTATCTATCACCTCTTAAATGTTTCCACAATTTTCCAATAGTGGGTTTGAAGGGATGTTTCAGATCCAAACTATTGTAGGGTGAGAGGCAGCAGGTCAAGGAATAGGAAGTCAAGCAAGGGCAGAATTTGGAGCAAGATCCTGGCAAGAGTATCTTCAGCTCAACTCTTTGGGAATGCTGGAATAAAAGTTACACCTCAGAATTTGTCATGATTAGAGGCAAGGATGTTGGCTTCCATACTCCTGCAACTATACTGGATAAAAACCACATCAGGAGACAAACCCCTAGACTCTTTTATCTCTCTGAGAGTGCCTCAGAGGCAGTGTTGATAGCCTGTAAGAAACCCTCATAAGATAGTCACAGACACAGTCATTCAAACAAAGTACAAAGGAGCTGAGGGCTGGACACACAAAAACACAAAAGGATTCCATGGAATCTTAGTGGAGCACCAACAGCATTGAGTAAAATCCTGCCAGGGTTATACCTTCTGTCTAGGTGTCCTCCCAAAGCCTCATGCAGTCATAGATGGGGCTTTTTGGAGGTGGCTGAATGTAGGGTATGTGATGCTGTTATCAAGGATGTGATGCTAGTATTGATTCACGGTGAGATGCTAGGATTAAGTATATGAGTGCTGTCTACTCTTAGGGTAAATATAAAGGACAGAAAGAAGAATAGCGGCATGGCTTGTCACTTGCTTGCTGCTTGGTGCTTTCTGCCTGCCCTGCTTTCCCATGAACTGTTTCTCCTCTGCGATGCCCATCCAGCACGCCACCCTGCCTTGGAGCCAGCCATGTATGAACTGCGACCTCTACAAACTGTGAGCCAAATAAACTTTTAACTTTGAGTGTGGAGTATTTTGTCTCCACAACCAGAAGAGTAACTTAGACACACAGTGAACATCTTTGAAAAGAGCAAATGAACAGAAACAGGTGAGGCTAATATTATGTACCACAATCACAACTTGAGGAATATGTTTAATGCATCACTGTGGTTCTATTAAGGAACAATGCAACCTTCACATGGTTCATTATAATATTTTACTAACAAATGGCAAAATATGGGCAATTTTCTATGAAAATAAAAGGACTAAAATGAATGAGGAGAAAGAATATCCAGACAGACCAATATTCAGGGATGAAAATTTAAAAACTGTTTCAAAAAACTGGCCCTCCCCCAGTAAATACTAGGTCCATAGGGTAAATTATTTCAACATTTGAAAACATCATTTAAATTAAAGGCTATAGAAAATAAGGATACTTCATAATTGCTTTTAAAAAGCTAGTACAACCAAAACCAGACACACACACACACACACACACACACACACACTGCAAGCTGGCATTGTTATAGATACAAAACTTTATAAGAAATTTTAGCAAATAGATAAAGTGATATATTTAATCCTATCAGTATGACCCTACACATGAGAAGTAGAGCACTGAATAATCTTCCTTTTGGGGGGAATCTTTAGTAAAACAGGAGGCAATTCTACCTCCCGCTATAGAAGCTAGAAGGAGAGGTTGCATCCTCCTACTTTGAGGTTACTGATCAACCTAGGTCTATCCCTACCCAATGAACGCTTCTACTTTGAGCTTACCTAATTGAAGGTGTGACAGAAAAAGTTCAGAGACAATCAGAAAATATTCAACAATTGACACAGTGGACATGGTAATCAAGAATAAATGAGTGTAGCTGGCCTGTTTGATAGTGGTGCCAGCCTTGGTGACAGCAGCATGTGTCCAGTTTCCCTGATGGTACTGAAGTAGAATAGAAGAAATAAAGATAGAAAGTAGACTAGAAAAACGGTACTTTAAAATTGTACTTTTAAGAAAAACTGCAGCTTCAAGACACAAAAGTTACATAATACCCTTTTCCTTCCAAGAAACTGACTCCAAAAAGATTCTTAAGGGTTTTAAGGACACAATAAGCCTGTAAGTTGGGCTCTGGGCTTGTGCCTTTCACCTGTAAATTGCACTTCCTTCCACAGAGCTCAGCAGTAATATTGGTAGGCAGCATATTTCAACTTTAAACATATGCAAATAGTTTGCATTCTGACATACCCCCCAAATGGGTATTCTGACAGACAGTAGGAATATATATCCTAGATCACGCATCTTGAATACATACCCCAAGATCCCATAAATATTCCCAGCTTAGGATCATAAAATGTCTCATTTCTCTGAATGACTGCACTTTGCTCTTGAGAGTGTAAATTTAAATTTCTGCTTACTAAATCCTTCACATGCCTCTTAGTGACCAGTCCTGAAAATTCTTTTTTTGTGATGGCAGTCAGTAAACTAGTAGCTTAATTCTACAGGTAGAGTGTGTTTAGGCTCTCTACTTCTACTTTGGGAATTTCCTTGGACTCTCTCCTGTGAAAGTGCCAACAATGACATCTTAATCAATATTTTCTGGAGCAGGATCGTGGCTATGCATTGTCTTCCTTGGCTTCCCAAGGCTGCGTCTGAAGCTTTTCTGGAAATTCTGTGAGCTGCTCAATATCTTTCCAATGAACTGCTTTTCTAGCTCTCAAGTTAGTAAAAGGTGGTTTGTGTTGTTTGCAACCAACAACCTCTGAGGGGTACATGGATGAAAGGAGAAAAATGCAGATGCTTATCTTTCCTGATGCCCAGAAGGCACTTCATAAAATGCAAGATCCATTTCTGATAATAGTGCTTTTTGAAGTAGGAATAAATGGACACCACTTTAATGTAATAAATAATATATATCTCAAACCAAAAAACAAGCATAATGCTTAATGGTGAAGCTCTGGGAGTATGGTTATTACTGTTAAGAACAATGCAGATTTCCTACTCTTGTTCCTGTTGCCAACAGAACTCTGGAAGGACAATTAGACAACAGGATAAAAAGATTAGGTATGAATATGATGAACAAAGTGGACTCAATATTAATTCCTTAAAAAACCCAAGAGAATCAATTGAATATTATGAGAAAGAATCAAAATTCATCAAGGTAGCTGGTTACAAAAATAATTTTGCCCTATTGACAAATAGCAAAAAAAGAAAAAAAGGTATAAAAATACCCCATTCATAATAGTAATGCGTGTGCACCTGTGTGTGTGTGTGTGTGTGTGTGTGTGTGTGTAACTGGATTGAACTAAGAGTCTTGCATATGCTAGGCAAGTGCTCTAGGCAAGAATAACCCAAGCCATTGTTAAAATTTACTTTGAGACAGGCTGACCTTGAACTCTTGATCCTCCCGCCTCATCAGTCTTCTATCTTAGCCTGAGTAAGTAGGATTACAATTGTGAGCCACTGTACCTGGCTGGAATAAACTTAATTTGTGCCTGTGGAAGGAAACTATAGTTCTTTGAGGAACATTAGAAGTCCTCGTATAAGTTTTAAAACACATACTTTATTGTCAGTTAAGATGAATGTGAGGTTATTGTCCATAATTAATCCATATGTATTAACCCACCAAGGATTAAGTTTGTTTGAGAAAATAAGCAAACAAATAGCTAATAAAGTACTAGGAAATTTCACCTAACAAACCTTTCAGTATATTATGAACCTGTAGTACTCTGGAATATAGAGATAGAATAGTTTTTTTTTAAAAATCCTAAATGTATGTAAACTTTAAGAGGTGGTGAATGTGTCATTTTAAAGGGGAAAGGTTAGATTATTTTTTAAAATGATGCTGAGACAATTGGCTAGGGTAGAGAAAAGGCAAGATGCTATCTTATGCTATTTTTTATGCTGTTGTAACAGAATACCTGAGACTGGGCATTTATAAAGAAAAGAAGTTTATTTTGGTTCATGTTTCTGGAGGCTGGTAAGTCCAAGATCCAGTGGCAGCATCTGTAGAGGACCTCTTGAGGTTTCAACTCATGGCAGAAAGTGGAAAGGCAGCTGGGCTGTGTGGAAGACACATTTGCTTCTAAAACCTGTTCTTACAGTAATGAACTCAGTCTTGTCAGAGTAAGAACAAACTCACCTGAGAAAAGATTAATCCTTTCATGAGGTTCTGCTCCCATGTCCCAGACACTTCCCACTAGATCCCAACTCCCAATGCTGCCACATAGGAGCTAAACCTCAACATGAGTTTTGGTGGGGATGAATGATATTCAAACGATAGTAGATCCTTACTTCTCTTGTCATGTAAAAATAAAGTCCTAAGAGAGAAAACATTAAAAGTAAGGAGAAGAAAAGCCAATAACAGAATTAAACAATAACATACTTAGTAGTATTATGATCTGGGAATGGAGGAAGATTGTCAAAAAATCAGAAACCCTTATGAAGAAGATCCATAATTTGCCTATATAAAATAATTAAAACTCTCTGTGTGATCTGAAAACACCATGAACGTGGTTGAAGGGTAAACAATCAAATGGATTGGTGTAGACCAAAGAATAATATGATTAATAAACAAAATAGTATTTATTAGTCAACAGTTATAAATGGAATACATCAAAAAGAAAAATAGGTATGTGTGCAGGTAACTCATACCAGTAAAAAATTCAAATTGCTAATAAAAAATGCACTGCTAGTCGTTTTATTGATTGTAAACAACAGAAACTGACAGTGGTTAGTTTCAGCAACAAAGGAATTTATAGGAAGCCTATCAGGTTCACTCACAGAAAAAATAAAGCTGGAGAAACAGGCTCGGGCAGAAACCCAGGGAGGCAGACATTGGTAAGAACTTGCCACTAAAGCAACCACCTTCCTTGGTACTATATAGTACTACAGGCCTCAGTGTCGAAAATGTAGTCACTAGATTCACTCACTCACTGCATTATCTCCAACTAAACTTGTGTCAACACTTCCAGAGCCAAAATCCACATAGGAGCATCTGGCTGGTTTTTCTCCCATCCAAGTAAGTGCTAATCAGGCTCGATCCTGCTTAGCTTCTGAAATTGGGCAAGATCAGGCATGTTCAGGTTGGTATGCATGTGAAGCAGTTGCCCTTTCTCAGTTTCACCTTCCTGGGTTCTAACTAATAGAAGTGGGAATGGCAACACCCTCTTACCAATCCCTGCCCCGTTTTTGTAAGGGGAGCTGCAGTTGTCCTCCCTAATTCTGTGTCCTTTTCAGATAGGAAGTTGGTCAGCTGAAAGGCAAGCATATGCTGCTCAACTCTGTTCATACAATAGAACATTAATATGCCAACAAGCTTATCAAATTTCTTTTCATGTTTAATAAAATATATTACTGTCTGTTTGTTACTAATTAGCAAAGAATGAGATAGTTTAATGTATTGCTGAATACACTAATATCCAGAAAAAAGGAGAAGAACTGGGCATTACTCTTTTTCACACATGAAAATCCAATTCTCAAGGAAATAGGTAATCACCTGTAAATCTCTTAAATAATGTTAACTTATTCATATGCACGCTTTATGAACGCCCAAGCGTGGTAATGACGTCTGGGCTATTGTTCATTAAATTTTCCATATGGAAAAGACAGTAAAACTCAGCATTATCTCAGGACAGGAAATGTGTGCTTCCCATTCATTGTGGGCTGGATAAAACTTTTCCGGAGGTCAACCTAACAATAGGTATCAGCTATGAAATATAGTGTCCAGTATGAAATTTCAAGCATTTCCTTAGGCTGAAACCATTGGATACACTTAGGTTTCTGGCTAAGGATATAGCTGAAGGATTGGAGAAAATATAGGCCATAATGATACTGTAGTTGCTTCCATCCCCTCACCATACCTTCCTTTCTCTAAGTGTAACAGAGAGCCAGTGGAAGAATTACCACATTTTGTCATTGTTTTACAGCACTGGCGATGAAACCCAAGGCCATGCACATGCTAGTGAAGTGATCTATCTCTGAGCTATATCCTTAATTTGAAGATTTACTAGAGAAACTTGTTTGGAGTTGTCTTAAAGGAATGACAATTCTAAGGTCTCCAACTGAGGACTCTTTAAGCCTATTTTGGCCAAACTGAATGGCTCTAGGCCCCCTTGGAAACCATTAAGCCTAGAATCAAAGAGGGGCAAGACTAGGAAGGGAGTTCTCAGGAATCCTAACAAGAAATTCAGATGTTTTTCTAGATACGCTGTTACCAAATAGCCCATCTGTAATGATGGTTACCTTTCTGAGTCCTTAGTAATGACATGGGTCTCTTTTAGGTTGAGGCCTACACTTCAGTGTACATTTTAAGGTGAATTTCAACGTGGTCAAGTCTATCACTACTGAAAGATACCAAGAGAGCCTGCAGAAGCGATGCCTTCTGGAGGGATTTGATGCCTAAGGTGAGACTTGAAGGATGAGAAAAGTTTAGCTAAATGAAAAAAATTCAAGGAAAGATGTTCACAGCGGAAAGATTGGAATGGGCAAAGATTTGGAGCAGTAAACATGTGCAAAGGTTGAGTGCCAGTGTGTTCATCTTTTAGTATGAAAGATTGGACCTCTTTTTCTGGACTTCTCTGTGAGGTCCAGATAAGCTCACCGTGCACTGTGCAATGGGTATTTTGACTAAGTTGTGGAAGTGGAAGTGGTTCAGTTAGTGTAGAACACCCCAGGGATATCAGCACAGTACCCTGCTTGTTATGGGGTGGAAACCCAGCGACAAAAGCTATTTACTTGAAATGAGGGTAAGGCAGCCTTCATTTTTTTTTTTTTTTAAAGGGGAGCATTCTCTCTTCCATGATTTTTCTCTTCTTCAGGAAAAATAACTCAGAGAAGAAGTTGCAAAGAAGAAGTCACAAACTATGGTGGCACAGCTTGGGGCTGAAGGCAGTCCAAATATATAATGCTCACCCCACTCTGGACTATTTTTCTTTTTAAAGTGAAGTGATATTTAAAAATAGGCTTTTCAACTTCTTTTAAAAAGTCAGATGATCTAGCAGCCCTCATTCTCACATGGGAACAAGTGACTAACGCTGAGTGGCAGTCACCCTTTAGAAGAATGTTAATTTGAAGTTTGCTACGATCTCCATCAGTCCCTATATTTTTTCCTACATTGACAGCCATGTCACTTGAAATAGTAATAGATCAACAAATGACGCTGCACCAGGATTCTGCATTGATTGCTATTGCTATTTGGTCACTGTGACAGTCGTGGGTTTGCGACCCTTGGTTTAGAGGGTTAAGTTTAGGGACCTGAATCAAACATGGCTTTGAAAGAAGGAAATCGCCAAGACACTAAATTGAAAATTAAATAAGATGCTATTCTACGCTTTTCATAATGTATAGAACACGTAAATTGCAAGCATCTGCTAAGAATGTAAAGATGGCAGGCGGAAATGGCGTTTGTTTCATTCTTTGTAGCATTCCTAGCCTCTAACAGAGTGTCTGGCACATAGCAGGTGCTCAGTAACTGTTGAATGAATGAATAAAGGGAGAGCTCATAGGCCTGTTTAAGCTGATCTGAGAAGGAAGATAATTCTAATAACATCGTTTCACTTGGATCCCAAAGTGCAGCTGAAGAAAAGCCCACAGGCATGTGTCAGGCTCCGTAATGGCCTTAGAGTAGTGTGCAGGCCAAAGGATTTGCAGAGTCCCTCGTAGCTAGGCGGTGCTGACTGGACCACAATAGCACACAGCTATGTCCCCCAGCTCTCTCACCGTCTGGTAATTGATAGTTGCTTTCTCAACTTTCCACAGATCTCTGCCATCTGACCAGCAAAGCCAGAGACCCACACCTGGGGTTCGTCACCTGGCCGGATAGCGTAGTTTTAGGAGCTTGGACCGTGCCCACACTAGATATGGCCTCCTTCTGGCTTCACGCAGCAGGACCGCGCCGGGAGCCTCGAGTCATAGGGTCGGGTTGCAAAGCCAATTCCGCTCCCATAGTCAACATGGCGGTCACTGTGGCTTCAGCGCGGGACGGGCGGTGCCGGGAGGTGAGTCACGTGAGCAGCCCAGCTGGGCGGACCGCGCGCGCGCTCCCGCCCGCAGCTGCCGCTCGCTTGCTGGCTCCGCAGCATTGTGAGGTGTGTGGGGCGTTGAGCCCCCCGGCCCGGCGAGTCGCGGCGGAATGCGGCGGCGGCCTTGGCGGGGCCGCGGGCCGGGTGGGCAGGCGCGGTGATGAGCGTCAGTGGCCGCCGCCATGTCCAAGGTAACGGCGCCCGGGCCCGGGCCGCCCGTGGCGGCGGCGGCGGGCGGGAAGGAGAAGCGCTCCTTCAGCAAGCGGCTGTTCCGGAGCGGCCGCGCGGGTGGCGGCGGCGCGGGGGGCCCCGGGCCGGCAGCTCCTTCCTCGCCGTCCTCGGTGCGCTCGGTGGGCAGCTTCATGAGCCGCGTCCTCAAGACGCTGTCCACACTGTCGCACCTGAGCACCGAGGGTGCCGCCCCTGACCGCGGTGGCCTCCGCAGCTGCTTCCCGCCCGGACCGGCCGCCGCGCCCACGCCGCCGCCGTGCCCGCCGCCGCCCGCCTCGCCCGCGCCGCCCGCCTGCGCCGCCGAGCCCGTGCCCGGCGTGGCGGGGCTCCGCAACCACGGCAACACGTGCTTCATGAACGCCACGCTGCAGTGCCTCAGCAACACGGAGCTCTTCGCCGAGTACCTGGCGCTGGGCCAGTACCGGGCGGGGCGGCCCGAGCCCTCGCCCGACCCCGAGCAGTCCGCGGGCCGAGGCACGCAGGGCCAGGGCGAGGTCACCGAGCAGCTGGCGCAACTGGTGCGGGCCCTCTGGACCTTGGAGTACACTCCGCAGCACAGCCGCGATTTCAAGGTGAGACTCTGGAGCACTGGCCCGCGCGAGTCTTGCTGTCCTCTACTTAACGCAGCCAGGCCAACTTCAGCATTGGATGCTTGGAAATAACTGGGACAGATGCTCTAGATTGTAAGGGAGACTCATCCATCTATCCATTCATATGTCCATCCATTCACTGAACATGTACTGAGAGCCCTCTGCTTAAGCACTAGGTCTTATGTCGGGTACTGAAGCACTGGATACTCGAGAGTGGTCTAGAATAGATGCCCTAATTATAAGGGAGGCCCATCCATCCATTCACCCATCGCTCCACTCACCCTCTTATTCATCTATGTATTCATTTAGCGTGTATTGAGAGCCCACTGCATAAGCACCAGGTCCTGTGCTAGGCATTGGAGCATTGGATACTCAGGTCTGAAACAGATGCCCGGATTATAAAGGAGGCCCATCTATCCATCCACTCATCCATGTAGCTATCATTTACCCATCCATGTATCTAATCGATTCATCCAACGTGTATTGAGAACCCAATCCATAAACACCAGATCCTGTACTAGACATTGGGGCATTGGATACTTAGGTCTGGGACAGATGCCCTGATTGTAAGGGAGGCTCGCTCATTCATATTCATTCATGTATTCTTTCAGCATGTAATTACTGAGCACTTATTAAGTACACAACCAGATCCTTTATTAGTTAGGCATTGTGGAGGGTTATTTCTATGAGCAAGAGAGACCCTGCCTTCGTGGAGTGTGCATTCTAGGGAGTGGATACGACTGGGGGAACATTTCTTTAGGTTTAAATCCTGGTTTTGCCAATTTACTGAAGGTGTGACTCTAGGCACGTTAACCTTTCTGTTCCACAGTTTTTTCATTGATTCCTACCTTGTAGCAAACAAGTTGAAATGTTAAGTTGGACACCGTCCCATTTTTGGTTTACAGACTGGTCCTCTCATAGGGTTCAGCCTATGTTAAGTGCGGCTGAGTCTTGAGGATCCATGTGTATTTGCTGCTGTTACTTTTGTTATTAAATCCGTTAGTAAGTTGAGTACTTAATATCAGGTAATAGTTGGAAGAAAGAACCAGGTGATGTGATTGAGGTGTTGGGAGGCCACTTTAAAATGGGGGAGATGGCCCTTGGGGCCTTTGTGTGCTGGAGGTGAGGTTTGATGAGTGGAATGATAGCCTGGGCCTAGTTGGTGTAGGGCCTTTTAGACCCAGCTAAGGAAGTGGACTCTTAATCTAAGCAAAAGGGAATGATGGTTGGAAAGTGTATAAAGGATATACTTAGGTGAGACATGGCTAGTAGTATTAAATAGAGTGACATAACATAGCAAGAAAGTCAATTTCTTCTCTTTTTATACTGATTCTTCCAGGAGCGTTTCAGTTTGATGATAGCTTGCTCTTTCCTCCTCCATCCTCCATCCTCCATCCTCCATCCTCTCCCTTTTTTTTAAACGAAGAAAAAACAAACTTCAGGTTTAGAGGCTTTAATAGGCAACAGTAGCTGAATTTAATAAGGTTATGCTTTTATTGGCTTTTTTTTTCCCATTTGTCTTGTGTTTATGGCAAGTGGTACTGGCTTTTCATGGTACTATCAAATTTCTTTATAAAATACATTTAAGTAAATGTTTTGATACAGTATAAAATGGTGACCTAGCTGAGAAGTCTACACTTGGTTAAGGTCCTGTTTTCTTGCCCAGGAGCAACACTGCCAGTATGCTCTTCTCCTCTTTGAATATTTTTGACTTGTGTTGCTCAGCCCTATTTTTCTTAAAAGGAAAAATAGTTACTAGTTGATCTTGAAAATTTGAATGAGAAGGCTTGACTGAGATAAAGGCCGAACAAAGAAATATCTGAAAATAAGGAAATAGGAGAATGGCAATCAGTTAGCTACGGTTGGTAGTTTTTCCCCCTGCTCCTCTTTGTAAATAGTTATCTGTAAGCCACAGCAATTGAAAACTTTTCAAGGCCAGAGCCCAGGGTTAAGTTTCTTTTTTTTTACTTGTATTCAATATGACATTCTTTCTACAGCATCTCAGCATGTAAACATTTCATTGCCCTTTAGGCAATTGTTTTCCCTTTTTTATGCATTAAGCTGTGAGCAGACATGGGTTAATAGTTCTGGAAGTGCAAGGACTGATCAATATACAAACTTTGGCAAAAGTGGATAGATTCTTAAAGGTAATTTTCATTGTATCCATTAAGCTGTGAACAGAAATGGGTCAATACTTCTAAAAGTACAGAGATATAAAAGGCATACAGAGTTGACAAATTCTTAAAGTCTCCCTCCTTTTAATAAGGGGTGGTTTTCTGAACTTTTTGTAGATTTCACTCTGCCTTCATTAATTTTCATTTATGCACTTAGGACAAGAAAGAACAATCCCTGATGAGAGTGCCTTAAGTATTAGGAATATTGAAGTGCTCACATAGTAGTCTAGAGGTAAATAGTCCTAAGGGGT
Source organism: Dolichotis patagonum (assembly GCA_004027295.1). Lineage (NCBI taxonomy): Eukaryota > Metazoa > Chordata > Mammalia > Rodentia > Caviidae > Dolichotis > Dolichotis patagonum. Next base: position 25,208 of record PVJX010011183.1, on the reverse strand, counting down.
GTAGTGCTTGCTGGGCCCAACAAGGACCTTGACCATTTCAGTGTTTCCATTGTACATACTATTACTGGCATTTTGTTCTCATATTTGTCACCTCATGATTGCCTAATAATGGCACCTGCTTTTTTACCCTTGAAGGTAGAAAGTGATCAGGGAAATAAAAGTTTTTCCAGAAGTCCCCTGCACAGGTATCTGCCAACATCCCCTTGGCAATCAGTGGGCTGCCAGGGAGACTGGAAGGCAGGGCTGTGTGGGGGATGAGTAAAGAAGGACCTACCTCTGCAGCCCACCAACGGGTCTCACTACCATGTTCTTTTAGGGGAAGACACCGTACCTACTTATGAAGAGTGGAGTCTAGTAGGACTTGGCAAGTTCCCCAAGACAGCACTTTTTGCATTTTAATGTGTGTATAATTCACACTCCTAATTGACTTAAGGATCTCATTAAAAAGCATATTTGAATTTGGTAGAGCTGTAGTGGCACCTACATGCATTTGTAACAAGCCCCTATGTGAAACCCCTGCTGGTTCAGTGAGCACACTTTAAATAGCACACTCCAAGAATCAAGTAAAAGTCACAAGGCAACTTTTCAGCAGTATTCTGAAGTATTAATAGAAGTTTATGGGCAGGAATGGGTGGTGTGAAAGAGCAGGTACTTGGGGGAAATAGATATTTAGTGGCTGGTTGCACCATGGAAAGCTATGCAAAGTAAAGCCTGGGAGAAGTGTGTTGTAAAGGCATTGTGAAAGGCCTTGTGGGCTGGTTTGGATTTTATCCTCTAAAAGTTGAGAATTCAGAGCTGATGTTTAAGTAGGAAAGTAATATGATAAGGTTTTTTTGTTTTGTTTTGTTTTCCCTTCATCCAATTAGGTAAGTCTGACGGCACTGTGGTGGATTGGTTCGTTCGTTCTTTCTTTCGATGTTTTTATTGCAGTCAAATGTGATGGATATTTTGAGTGAAGAAGTTGAAGTGAGTATGAAGCTTAGCTGTTATCATGCCCTAATGCTCATTTGTGGCAGGCGTTATTTAATTTCAATACTCTTCACATTTAGGTAGCTCACATTTGGCATTAGAATTCTGCTCTGTTCTGGGCTCCAGGCAGCCACCCCCATTGGAATTGGCAGTGTGATAAACTGGCAGAGGTAGTAAAACCAATTTGCCATTTTGAGATAGTTTGCCTTGAGTTCTAGAAAACTATATCTTTGTGGTTTTGTCATTTTAAAACTTGAAGGTATTAATACTTCTCAGTAACTTTTTCAACTAGAATTCCTTCTTGTTTTCTAACCACTTTAAGTTGACTCTTAGGAGTTTGTTAGGTCTTTCGGCTTGGATAGGCTAGATGGTTGTTAAAATTGGGTTTTCATTTCCACTAATGAAACAGGTTGACTGGCTCACCCTTGATATACCCCAAGACACCTGCATAGCTGCACTCTGTATCCTTTTTTTTTTTTTTTAATAGAGATATGTTATTTTTCCTTCTGCTCTTAGAAGACTAGTTCTTAGGCAGGGCATATTTGCCTCCTGGCACCCCACTCCCCTGCCATCCTCCAGGGCATTTGTGTTTGAAGACATACCTTGTTGTCGTAATGGGATGGAGGTGTTCCTGGCATCTAGTTGGTGGATTCTAGTGATGCTGCTAAATGGCATACAACATGCAGTACAACACCCTTCTCTCTCTAGTATTCAGCACCAAAGATCAATAGCATTGAGATTGAGAAACTGTTGGGTGAATGTTTTGAGCCTTAACAAGTTTCCTTTACTTTTCCAGCCTCTAGCATGGTTACCCTGTTACTTTGCCCTCTTTCTCTGTTGATGTGTTTATAGCAGCATTTGATAAAACTTGAACTTGACCCTTGTTATCAGTCACTTTTTAGTAAAACAGTGAAAGTAAATCATTTTGAAATTGGAATACTCAGTATGCCATCTTAAGGGCTAATCAGCTATGGGTTTTACTTTAATAGCATGGATGCTCTAGGTTCTTACAAATGCTTTGCAGTTTCTAGTTTTCATTGACGTTTTGCAAGTAGAAAAATGTGAATGAACATCTTTTAAACAAGGAAGATGAGTTTTATAGCAGTAGTTTTCATGCCATGCTCCTAAAGAACATTTAAAAGAGAGTGATCTACTGATAAAGAGAACCATGGGAATTCCTTCCAAATTTACAGTAAAACAACATAATGAGTAGAATTTCCTCTCCTATATTTTTTCCCTTGAGCTTTAATGCCTTGTAGTACTTGTTAGTGAGATTTTTCAGTGTACAAAAGGAATAAATATGTATAAATGAGTAGAGGCAAACAGCCTAGCAATTAAAGGAGTCTACGTGGTTAATTTCACACCCTACTTTTCCATGGACTCTTGCTCAGGAGCTCTGATTTGCTATAGATCTATGATACTAATTTTTCTGGTTTGTATGAAGCTCTTTAGTATATTGCTGTTTCACAGTGTGTCCCACAAAGTACTGATACACTGAGTACTGGTCCTCAGGTAGCTTTATTATTACAACTAGGGAAACAGCAGGTCTCAGCATAAAATTTAGGCAGGCAGAGTTGAAATATGTAGCATTTTTTTCTTCTGAGATTGTGAAAATAAGGTCATCTGCAGCTAGGTTCCTGTGTATGCCATTGCTCCTCAGGTTCAGGTACTTTTGGAAGCCTTCCTTAAAAAAATCCTGTATTTTCAGACTGTTTGCTTGCATATGGAAACATATATGAATTTGAGCTGGTGTATGCAGCTTCTTACCAAGTTTAGACTCGTAAGAATTTTAAGAAATCTTCCAAGAGGACTACTTAGAAGATTAAAATACAGAGAATAATTATAGAACTCCATGTTTGCTGATGTTCTAGTTTGTTTTGTGTTGCCGTAACAATACCAAAGACTAATTAATGAAGAAAATTTTACAGGTCAGTTTTACAGTTCTGGGGGCTGTAAGTCCATGGTGGCAGGACTTCCTTAGTGAGTACCTTCTTCATCCATTGGCAGAAAATGGAAGACAAGACAGAAAGGGTGTTTGTGCTAGGGGTGGGAGGTGGAGAGGAGGAATGGAAGGGAGCCAAACTTTTATCAGAAGTCTGCTTCCACAATAACTGACCTACTCCTACACTAATAGCATTTATCATCCATGAAGGCAGAGCCCTTATGACTTAATCACCTCTTAAAGGTCTTAAGATTAAGTTGCCAGCACCTGAACTTTGGGGAGACACAAAGTACAGCCACGTTTACTATACAATTATTGTGTGTAAAGGGCAAGTTTTGATGATGGGTTGGGAATAGAGGATTAAGTGAAGATTGTGGGACAAGATTCTTGCCCCACAGAACTTACCTGTTTTTAATGAAGCTATTTTAAATTGTACTGACAGAAAGTTCAGTGGGAGTTGAGAGAAGGGTGTGATTGTGAGCTGAAGTGTAAGTACAAGATTCATTCGTTTCATTCATTGTCAGCAGGTGGCTTCTACAAATTTGAATTCCTAATTTCACATACTCTTTTTTTTTGTCTTTTCAAGACAGGGTCTTGTTATACAGTTCAGGCTGGCCTTGCACTTACTTTGTAGCTCAGGCTGATCTTGAACTCACAGTGACCCTCTTGCCTTAGCCCCCTAAGTGCTAGGATTACAGGTGTGTGCCACCACCCCCAGCACATGTACTCTTGACACATAGTGTTAGTCATTGGGTATGTAGTGGTAAACAAAATGGTATAGTAGTGGTAAAAAAAAACAAAAGTAAAAGTCCTGATGGTCCCTTCCTTGATGGACTTTATATTCTCACAGAAGAGACAGATACTAAATAGTAAATGCTGGTAAATATGTAATTAAAAATTATAAGAGCTAAGAAGGAAAAAATAAAGTATATGAGAGAGACTAATGGGTATAACCACACTAATAGGGAATAAGATGAATAAAAGGCTCCGTAGTTAGAGCTGGGGATGCATTTAAAAGACTGAAGGCTTTGTTTGCAACTTAGAGAACCAGGAGGGGAGTGGAATAGATACGGCTGGAAGGGGAAGGAACCAGGCCAGCAGAGACCAATGGTTTGGGGTGTGGGCCAAGGAAAGGTGTTTAGATTTTGTTCTAGGCCATTGCTGGTGTTAAGCTGAATGTGGGATGCTGAACAGTGAATTGAGTGCAAGTAGGGAGACCTGTCAGGAGGCGTTTGTGATAGGCCAAGTAAAAGGGGTGGGTGGAGATGGAGAAGTGGATGGACTCCAGAGATATCTCTGAGGTAGCCTCTTGACAGGATTTGCTAATGGATTGCTTTGGGAGAAGGCACTGAAGCAGTGCGAGTTTTAGAAGTAACTCCTGGCCTTTTGTCCTCAGCAACTCAATGATTACTAGAGCTGTGTAATTAATTGAGAAGAAGCAGTTTTGGAAGTATCAGGAGTCTAAGTTCAGATGTAGTAAATGGACACTCCTGAAGTGTCTAGGAGAATGTTGAGTGAGAGTCTAGAGTTCAGAAAAATTGATACTGCTAGGGATAAACCTTTGAGAATCATAAGCCTGTAGGTGGTACTGAAAGTCATGAGATATAGATCTGGAACAGGACTTGAAAATAAGTAAGGCATGGATAGACAAGGGGAAGGGACACAACATTCCAGGTTCCTGGAGAAATATTCTGGGCAAAGGCATAATGATAGCATGGTATAGGAACAAGAGCCTTGATTTGGAGTAGGAATTCTCAGCCTTGGCAGAAACCCTAGTTTATGTGCACTAGATAGTATTACTCACCTCTTTCTGTTCTCATCATGACAATCTAAATATTGGTCCAGATATTGCCAGATGTCCCAGGGTGGGGGCAGAATTGCTCCTGGTTGAGAACCAGTGATTTGAATAAATGTAGATGACTGGGAGAGAAAAAGGGGCGAATTATGGGTGGCCTTGAAAATGTGTCACAACAGTTTAGCCTTGAAACTACAGTCATTAACGGTGATTCATTAGAGGCTTTCTGAGTTGTGCAAAGATTGAGTTGGTAAAACCAATTTTTTAGAAAAATGGGTCTGACAGTGATTAAAAGTGAATCAGACAGAGGGAAAAGTGAAAGCAGGGAAAAAAACCACCACAGGTGTGAAATGAGGAAAAGGGAGAAGAAAGGATGAATCCAAGATTCATTTCATGGGGCATCATAACGTTTAGAAGAGATGTAAAGGGAACACTAAAGTTTCAAACCTGGATGGTGGAGAAATAATGGGGATAGGAATTGAGCAGTTAAAAGAGGTAGTGGTTTGTGGAGCACTAGAGAAAGGAAATTATGCATTGAATTTGAGTATGTGGGGCTAGGGATTATTGGATATGACTTCAACCCATGGAAAGAGAGCCTTAATAAAGAGTTGGAAGTTGGTGTGACTTAGGACTAGCATAGAGATAATAATTGAAGCAAGGGGCATATTGAGTGTACACAGAAGGTCAGAAACTCAAGGTGAGGCACTTGGGAGAAATTACAATTGAGAATGCCCAGCTTAGAGCATCTGTTGAAAGTGCTGCAGTCAAGGAGATAGGAAAACCATAGAGGCAGTGATGAAACTAGGATTACTTTACAGTTAGACCACTTGCTTTTAGCTGTGAGTACAGTGTATGACCACAGAGATACTGATTTACACCTGTTAAGAATCAGAATCACCTTGGTATTTTGTTAGACCCAAAATGTATAGACTTAAGCCCACAGATTTATTGAGCACATTTCCTACCCTGATCTTACATTACTAGGTACTTGGGATATGAGGATAAGGGAGGTCAGCCATGCCCTCAAGGAATTCAGTATCTAGAAAGGAAGACAGATGGATAAAGAAGTAATTGCAATAGAATAGAATAAGTGCTGTGACAGTTATTTACAAAAGTTCAGGTATGATCCCGGGGGAAATCACCTAGGGAGGAATGGAGGAATTTGTGAGGGCTTAGCAAGATAATACTTGGGCTGTGTTCTGAAGCATTTGGCAGGAATCCTCCAGGTGGGTGAGGAAAGGTGGAAAAAGTCTAGTGTGGGTGCAGCAGAGGGTAAGATGATGGTTGATAGGATGGAAGGAGGCCCACTCAGTGATAGTTTGGATGAGGCTGGATCCTGAGGTCCTTGGATGTCCTATCAGAGAATGGTATCTCTCTGAGGACAGCTACCAGAGAATTTTAGACAGTGGTATGATTGTCTCTCTGCTTTTATTATTTTAAAGTGAATGATCAGTCAAAGGCTGAGGATGGATGATGTGATAAAGTATTTTGTTAACTTAATCGACTTCGCAGCTGCCTAGAGAATTAGTAAAATACACTTCTGGGTGTTTCTGGGTGGATCATGGAAGCTTGACTTTGATTACTGTATCTGGCTCCTGGCCCCGTCTTCTGTTGTGCTATTCCCCTGCTCTGTTTCCCTTTTACCATGAACCAAGCAGTTTTGCTTGTCCATTCACTCTGTCATGATTGTCCTTCTTTGGAGCTGCCAGCCATGGACTGAAACCTCTGAAACTGTGAGCCAGACAAATTTCTCCCTCTTCAAGTTGTGGGTATCAGTTATTTTGTCTAGTGATAGGAAAGTGACTGATACAGATGGAGCAATGATGAGAGAGGGTAGGGACAGACCAGGAGGAGAGTGTATATCTTAGCCTTTTTAGCACCGACTAAGGCAACTTAGCCACCTGAGGCAACTTAGAACTTTTCACACTTGATAAATTCTATTTTAGATATGATATATTTGAGGTCTATTGGTGGTTCATGGGGGGAAATATTTGATATTTTAGGGTAGAGTTTTGGCTAAAGGTTTCTATTTGTTATAAGCCCCAAATCCGAGATTAAAAAAAAATTATTCCAATCAAAATCAGCACTAAATCTGTTGGTCTGGTTTGACTAAGTATGTCCCCACCCCTACATTTGTGCAGCCAGATCTTCAGCTTGAATTTAGGGCAGTCCAATGATAATAGCTGTGCTCTTACTTTACTGAAAGCATTGCTCTGAAGTATGACTGATGTTTGTATCCATCTGCATGCTGTCATCCCGACCATATCAGTTTGGATTATGATCTTTAATGGTTTGTAAGACGTTTTTCTATCTTTCTAAGTAGTTTTCATAATATTGTTTAGTATTGTAATGATTCATATGGTATTATCATATTACTAAATGATCATATACTCATGAAGTCCTCTTATTGAACATTTCTTTACCTATTTTTTTATGATAATGAATATGAATTGCAGATGTAGCTTTTCAGTTTGTTGTGTTATTTCTTTAGGGACATGTCATTGGAACATCAAAAGTTTATATTGTTTTTCAAAACCAAGTAATTACAAAACTTATAATCTTGCTGATTTGATATTAAACTCCACCTAGTCTAGTGAGTGGTACATGGCAGGTATTCAAAAAATGTTTGTAGAATGAGTTAGGTTTTATAACTTCAATTTGGTATGCTCATTTTTTGCTTTCTTATCTATAAGAATTTAAAAAATATTTTTACAGTAGTAAAATAATATATAATTGCTATTCTAACAGTCTTAAAATGTGGTATTAAGTTCATTCAACATGTTATGTAACCATTGCCACCATGCATTTCAAGAACTTTTTCTTTTTTTTTTTTTTTTTTGTACCGGGGATCAAACTCGTGACCTTGCGCTTGCCAGGCAGGCGCGTAAGCCACTGAGCTAAATCCCCGGCTCAAGAACTTTTTCATCATCCCAAACAAAACCTGTACACACATTAAATAGTAACCCCATCTAATCTGTAATATTCTCTTTTCAAACATCTGTCTCTGTGAATTGTCTGTTCCTAGATACTACATAGAAATTATAAATACAGTACACAAGATCCTTTTATAACTGGCATTTTCACTTACTAACATGTTTTCAAGGTTCATTTATATTACATGTGTAGGAGTTTCATTCTTTTTATTGTTATATAATATTCCATTATAGGGATATATCACATTTTGTTTGTTCATTTATCTGTTTATATACACTTGATCTTTTAATGCAGTTTAAGTTGTTTCCTCATTTTGGCTGTTGTAAAGATGAATAATGTGGGCATTGGTGTCTGCTTGAATCTGTTTTCAGTTCTTTTGGGTCATATGTTAATTGTGTTTAACTTTTTGAAGAACTGTTAGACTCTCTTCCAGTGACCAAACTGTTTTACTTTCCTGCCAACAATGCATGTTAGCTCCCATTTCCCTATGTCTTTGCCAACACTTGCAGTTTTCCATTAAAAAAAAAATCATCCCAGTGGGTGTAATATCTCATTGTGGCTTTAATTTACATTCCCTTTATGACTAATAATGTTGAGCATCTGCTTAAGTGTTTATTGGTCATTTGTTATCTTTTTTTTTTAAATGTCTAGTAAAGTCCTTTGCCCATGTTTGAGTTGGGTTTTTGTTGAGCTATAAGGTTTCTTAGTTCTTTATCATATTTATGGTTAGCAAGTATTTCCTTTTGAGGGTTGTCATTTAACTTTCTTGATAGTGTCCTTCAGTGTATAAAATAATTTTGACTTTATTTTATCCATTTTTTTCTTTTATTTCCTATTCTTTTGGTGTCATATTTAAGAAATTATTACCAAACTCAGTCATGGCATTTTCTTTCAATGCCTTCTAAAGGTTTTCTAGTTTAACCCTCTTATATTTAGGCTCTTAGTCCATTTTAAGTTAATTTTTGCAAATAGTATATGAGAAGGATCCATCTTCATCCTTCTGTTTGTGGCTATGCAGTTTTCCCAAAATCATGATTGAAAAGGTTGTACCTTCTCCATAGAATGATATTGGCAACCTTGTAGAAAATCAGTTGATTAGATATGTAGGGGCTTCTGAGTTCCTAGTTCTATTCCTTTAATCTGTATGAGAGAAAGTTTATTTATATGGGAAATCTCAAAAGGATAGTGTTTTGGTCTATTGCTGAGACAAAATACCTGACAGGCAAAATGAAGGAAGGAAAGGTTTATTTAGCTTATAGTTTTTAGAGGTGTCAGTTCATACTCAGCTGGTTCCAAGGCAGGGTGGCATGACACTATGAACAGAGGCAACTGTTCATAGTGGCTACAAGTGATAAGACCAAAAAGGGCAAAAGAGGGGGAGGATCACGGAGAGAAGACGCTTTTTGTTCCTTATACTGTATGCAGGCCACACCCACTTGGGTGCAGCACTCACACCACCAATCCCAGCACTAGTCAATGAACCCATCACAAGCACGAGATTCAGCCACCTCTGACTGCATGAAGCTTTGGGGGACATTTAAACACAAACCATAACAGGTGGTATCAGTAATCTGAAGCTTTCCCCATTATCCCTTTGAGAAGGATGTAAATCTGGCCATTGTGACTTTAATTTTCTTCAGATGTGCCTCTAGCCATTTTTGGGGGTGGGTGGGTACTAGGTATGGAACTCAGGACCTCACGCTTCCCAGGCAGGTGCTGTGCCACTAAGCTAAATCCCCAGTTCCATCCCACCAGTTTTTGATGTTTTCTTCTTTAGCATTGACTCCTGGAGGGCCTATCCCTGCATGAATGGGTAGAATACTTCTACCTAACTTAGCTGTCTATAATAAAACCAAGAACAGCTTGCACGCTGTAAAAACATAGCTTTGCTGGTAACAGGACAATTGTATTGTAGACTTGGGTCAGACCTATAGGACTGCGATTACTCTTGGGTTTTAAGGTTTCAAAGAGGAAGGGAGAAATTAAGAGAGTGTCAAGATACAGAGTTTTATGAGCAAGTTTTCTGAAAATAGAATGAGCTGCCTTTCATAATAATTTTTTTTTTTTGAGACAGGGTCTTGCTATGTTGTCCAGACTAGTCTCGAGCTTACAGCAATTCTCCTGCCTCAGCCTCTCAAGCGCTGGGGTTACAGAAATGGGTCACTACACCCAGATAATAATAGTATTGTCCTTGTCACTGGATTTATTTAAGAAGTCTTAGGCGAGATGAGGGAAGTCGTGTGTTCCATTTAGATTGGGCTGGATTCAGTTTCTTTCTCTTTCCTTGTCCCTTGCTCATTTCCTCTGACTTTTGAACATATACAAAATGTACACAGGAAGCAGGCTTTGACAGTGTTTAGCAGCTTTATGGGTGTGCCAGGAATGAATAAAGAAGAGGAGATGAAAAGAACTGAGTTTTTCAAAACAATGTCTTGGAATGGCAGTCTTGAAGACTGGGAAAACAAAATGGTTTTAGAGATGCTTGGATCAGTTCAGTTTTGGACAGGTCTTACAGTATGTGAAATAGAGTCCTAGAGAAACTTTTTTTTTTTTTTTTTAAAGCTGTATTTGTCAAATGTTACATTTTCAGGTGCTGTGCAGAGTAAATCAAGTAGAAAGGAGCTAATCTGGTGATTTGGTATTACCATGGAAATACCTTGGACACAGTTGTAAAATAAAGGTTCTCATCCTCAGTTGTTTTTCTTTTGTGTAGCTTAAGGTTTTTAATTTGACTGGTTTGTTTTGTTGTTAGTGTGTGGTTTGATGGATTTTTCCTGTCTCCATCTACACAGTTGTCACAATGGAGCTGTGTTCTCTGTTTGTGTAGTTCCGCCCAGCTGTTTCCTATAGTAAAGACTCTGGAAAACAATGACCTCATAGTTTTTACACACACACACACACACACACACACACACACACAGAGCTTTTATTTATAGTAGTGGGAAAGAAATCATTCAAAACTGAGTGAAGTTCTATCTTCTATGGCTTCTTCCTTCAAAAATATCCTTGTTTTCTTTAATTAATTTTTCATTGGTTGTTCCTCAAGTGACCTTTCATGTTTAACAAACAACATTTTTGCAGTGGAGCACATCAGGCTGTCTTGTCTTTCACTGAGGTGTGATTGTTGTCTGGTTAGAAACCATTGTTTTGTGGCATGGACTGTGGCAGTTCCTAGAGGAATTGGCCAGTCACTGAACATCTGTTGCTTCTTCCCTCCTGTTCTCAGCTGGGATAGTAGCAAACAGTGTGTCAACAAACAAACAGTTCTCAGGTTAGAACATTTTGTGGGGTGGGTAAGCAAAGACAAATGCCTTTATTAGTATCTGCTGGTATTGAAGGACTTTCTCAGTTTCTCATCAGATCACAAAATTTTTTGCCTTTAACTCTTGGCATTCTTCTAGTTTTTAGTGCTCCTGAGAGTCATCTGATTTTCAGGAGCTTTAAGAAACAATAGGAATATGTAGATGATTTGTGTAGAGCCATATGTAGTTTTAAACTTTAATTTTTGTAATAGCCCTGGAAAAGAGGCATTGTTGTTACTCAGTTTTAAAAATTTGAACATTTGGATTCATTGCTAGTAAATAGCAGAGCTAGGACTGCAATCTTGTATAGCTTTCATGTACACTGAATGAAAAGAGTTAAGCCTTGATGCTGTTCATGGTGGTGCCTGGTAATCCTAGCACTTGAGAGGCTGAGGCAAGAGGACTGCTGTAAGTTTGAGGCCAGCCAGGGCTACATATTGAGACTTTGCCTCAAAAAACACAGCAAAATAAAACAAACAACAAAAAACTAAAGGCTTAGTGTAGAATCTTAACACCTAGCAAGTGTCCAGGGCAGTGTAGCTTCTGGTTGTCAATTTATGGCCACTTGAGTACCCTTCTCCTTTCCCTCCAAATTTCTTTGGTTAAAGCCTGAGAAAGAAGCAAGCTGAAGATGTGGTTCCTCGTGCTCTGTAGAAATCTTCGGTATCAAATGTTGTGCCTTTTATTTCTGCTTATTTTACTGACCTGCTTATTTTTAGTCTTGTAGTTCTCTAGTAACACTGCAGGTTTTTCCTTCTGGTCATATCCCCAACAACATTTTTGCGAGTGAATTGGATGAGGACCTAGCAGGTACATTAATTGAATTAGTAAATGTATTAAACCATGTAGCATATACTCCAAGTTACAAATTAACAGAAGGTCTTTAATTAAAATTAGTAGGTGTTTGAATAAAATCCTGTGTCTTGCATTTGGTTCAAAAAAATGAGCTATCCTATAGTTCATATATGAAGGGTCTTGGGTGTGCTGGCTGATGCAGCTGCCAGAATTGTAAATTGTGTATTTACAAAACAATTTTTTTGAGACAGGATCTTGTTAGGTCAGTCTGGCCTTGAACTTGATGCGTAGCCTGGGTTGGCCTCAAACTTGCTCGATCTTCCTGCCTCAGCCTCCTAAATTTCAGATTACACGTGTGTGCCACCATGCCTAGTGTGCAGTTTTATTTTGTTTTTAAAACCTGTCATGTTCTGAGGAGGTGATGGGCTATTTTGATCAGATCATACCTATGTCTTTCTGGGAATGTAGTGTGTTGTGTAAATCTAAGACTGACAAACTGCTTTGTTTCTAGAGTTGGTGGTACGATAGTGGCAGCAGAGAGGATGTGTATGTGGGTGGGGGGGAGAGAGGAAAGAGAGAGACACTGACTATAGTTCTGGCTATCATTATTATCAGACATCTTAGACAAGTAACCTAACCTGTCATTTCTAAACTGTCTTTTCAAGTAGAGATTTTATTGCTGCTGGATTGTTTTAAAATTTATCTGTGATTACATTGTTTTTCTTCTCAGAAATTGCTATTGTGTTTCCTTAAGGGTAGTTTATATTTCTTAGGTTGGCATTTAAGCTTCCCTGTGATAAGGCCCATCTTCTCCCTACCCTGGGGAAGCAGTGAAGCACAGGGAACAGCAGAAGGGTCAAGAGACTGTTTGTCAGATCTTGAGATCTTAGGCAAATGACCAGTCTTCCTTAACCATACAGTGTTTCCTCTTTTATTGGAATAATATGGGATATTGTGGTAATGTCTGTGCTTTCTTCATAGGACTCATACCAGGAATAGATGAAAAATATGTAGTGTTTGATACAGAAGACTGTATCACCATTGTTTTTCTTAGTCATCTGACCACTTGGCTGCCTTTTACTTACGAAGCATACTTACTGCCTGTCTTACTTTTTGTCTTTTCCCCCTCCTGGGTCCAGGGCACACACATTCTTCAAGGTCCACTTTAAAAACTTCTGTATTAACGTTCCATTACCCCGGTTGAAAGTCCTGGTCCCTAATTTGACAGCAGGCAGCATTTATATGGCACGCTTATGATTTATATAGTTCTTTTAGTTGTATTTAGATGATAATATTAGCGATAATAGCTAAGTACACAGAAAACTTAGCTTTGTGAAAATTTCAAATATATACCTAAGAGGGGAGACTGCCTTGAACAGTTACTGATCTGTGGGCAATATCATTTCATCTGTATAATATTTTCTTCTCCTAAATTTTTGAAGCAAATTATGTGTTTCATCCATAAGTATTTCATTAGATACCTCTGAAAGATATGTGTGCTTTAAAAACATCATAATGCCTTTAGTCACCTTAGCATCATCAGATATCCACCAGGGTTTGAATTTTTGATTTTCTTTTCCTTTCCAAACTCTTTCATGCACACACCTACATATGCATAAAATTACGTGCTTTTACAGTTGCATATATTAGAATCCAGATAGCATTTCATATTTTCAATGACAGATCTTGTCATGTAATTCAGACCAGCCTTAATTACCTGTGTAGCCCAGTCTGGTCTCAAACTGATGGTGATCCTCCTTCTTCTAAGCGCTGGGATTACAGGTGTGTACCACCACACCTCACTTCAGTGGATTGATAGATCATTTAAGAGTTAAAATCTGTGTTGTTTTATTCTTTGCTCTTGCAGTTTGCTGAATGAACTAGATGTTTTTTCACTGGAGCAGTATTTTTCAAATTATTTGTGGCCAAGGACAGATCTTTTAAAATTCCAATCTATTGTGGACGTCTATAAAATACAGTGCAAATGAATTACTAGTAAAGCAAAATTTAAAAGGCACATGTAAAATCAGCTCCATTGAAAAAAATGTTGAATTCAGTAGACCTAAAAAAAAAAATGTTGAATTCAGTAGACCTAAAGCTATAGCTAATCTATAATATTTCTGAATGTTTATTCTCAGTTTTCTATATGTCTTGTCATGGACCAGTAACAAAGTTTATAGACCAGCTCCTGTCCCGGGTTGTACTTGAAGAGCTCTGTTGTGCTTCCTATAGTCTAAATGGGTTTGTGTTGTATTTCATTTCAATCCAAATGTTCCATTACCTATTTCCTGTAAAATGAGAGTTACGGTAGATCTAAAAGTGTAACGTGATTAAAATTTGAGGGTGCCCTCTCCCCTTTGGGAAATCAAGTAAGTATTTTAAAAATTGGAAAATAAAGGGGTAAGGGAACAAAGCATTTGTCAAGACTTTAAAATTTACTTTACAGTAACCAAATAATTGACAAGGTCATGAGACTGTAGAAATGTTCCGGGAAGAGATTAAAGAATGTTAAAATTATGTCACCGTGTTTCAGTAATGAATTAATGGATCAGAGGACCACAATCTGGGCACTAGGGGTATAGATGGTTTCTAAGAAGTGGATAATTTGTCTTAAAGTTAAATCATGAATTCATACTGGTAATTCTAATTTAGGTTTTTATAGGTTTTAATCGTATTGGTTTTACATTTGTGTCTTCCTCCCACGTTGAAAATTCTGTTTGTAACAGCTGTCTAAATTCTTAGTTTGCCTTATCCCATCCTACAGTCTTTAATTTCAGAATAATAATCTCACCACTGCCATCAACAATAGGAATATTTGAATATGGTTTAGGATTATTAGGTAGGTTTTTGGTCCACAGCATGTATCCTATTAGGACTATACAAATTACTGTATTTTAAGTCAGTTGGATAAATTCCCAGTATGGTTTTTTCATCTGTGGGATATACAGTTAAAATCATTTGTTTCTTTTTTGTGTTTTTGATTCTGAGGGATGGCTGTTTAAAATTTAGCTTTGTTGCATAATTTTATAAAAAATAGAATACATGGCATGAAGTCAACTCTACCAAGCAAGATCTATTCAAAAGTCTAGCTTGTCTCTCATTGTTACACTGTTTCCTTTCTCCCTGAATTTTGTGATTTATTCTTTTATTGTTTAAGCAGATAGGTGTGTGTTTATGTAGTGTATACTCATTCTCTTTTATTTGGGTAAATAGTAGCATACCATGCATATTTTTTGCTGTCTTAAATGTTTCCTGTGAACATCTGAGTGTTTACCATTGTGCCTTGCACAGTGGATTGTTTTGTTTATTCCCTTATAATGTTGTGAGGTAGATGCGCATACCGTTTCTGTCTTGCAGATGAAAGGCATTTCTGTGCACTTTTAATTCCATAATTCCATAGTAACTGGTTCTGTCCTTTTTTTTTTTTTTTTGGTACCGGGGATCGAACTCATGACCTCGCGCTTGCCAGGCAGGCACTTAAGCCACTGAGCTAAATCCCCGGCACTGGTTCTGTCCTTTACGTGCACGTTCCTGAGTAAATGAATGAGCAAGAAACTGACTTCTCTTTCTACTGTGCTTTAAGCAGGACTGGAGCACCGAAAGGCGGTTTTTACAGTGTAGGGAAGGAAATTCAACACTTTTTTTCTTTTATTTTGAGAGAGGGTCCAGTATGTTTCTCAGGCTGGCTTCAAACTCATAATTCTCTTGCCTTACCCCCCTAAGTAGCTGGGATTACAGGCATGTGCCACAGTGCCTGGCTTCAACCCTTTATGTGAGGGCCATAACTTTTTATAGCTGGACATGAATAGTGTTGTAAGATCCTCTTTTCTGACCAGAGCTACTCTCAGTGTAGTTATAAAAATACATTAAGTTGGAATGTTCTTTATCTTATCCTAAAATAGGAGTCCCTTTTTAACAGTGGAGTGATAACTTGGTATATCTCCCTCATGTTAAAGTCTTTATTTTATAGAAGTTATAATAAACTAAAGAAAAGGCAAATTCCTGTAAAAGCAACTGTTTATGGAAAATGGCAACTAGTTAATGATTTCGGATTTTAATAGTGACAAGAATAAAGAAGAGAGTGTTTCATTTTTGTATAGCAGAAAGAAATAGCAGTGGCAGCTTTTTCTCTCACATCCAGCTGGAAGAGGGATAGTAATCAGGCACTATTGTAATGTTGGGCTGTTGATTGGATTGTTTAGTTTTCTTTTTGAGACAGAGTTTTGCTATACAGTTCAGACTGGTCTTGACTCACTGTGTACCCCAGACTGGCCTTGACTTCATGATGATCCTCCTGCATCAGCCCCCCAAATATTGGGATTACAGGGGTGTGCCACCACACCCAGTTTGATTGGATTGTTGTCACAGCTGCTTCCTGTGTATATGAATTCTTAAAACTTTAGGCTGTCAATACTAGGACACTGCTGAGGGGAGAGTGAAGGCAACCAGGGCCTGGGTCTACCTTTTTCCTTTTAAAAAACTGTGAACCCGTGAATTTTGAATTTAGTCGGATTCCTTGTGCAGCTGAGATCTTAGCAGGTCACTTTTTACAGGATCGTGCATTGTCATTAACCTCCCCTCAAAATAGTCCCTCCCACTTTGAACACGCTTATTCAGTCATTTTTGCCACTTTCTGAAGTAGTTCTGGAAGTCCTTTTTCTGAATGTCTTTCCAAGGTGTAATTACCAAAAAAAACCAAAAAACAAAACAAAACAAAACAAAACAGTGAGTGAAGCCACTGAGTGCCATCCATTGGAAAGGCAGGCTTATAAAAATATTATGGTGATATTTCATCTACCTTTTCACCAGATCTGGTGGTACCTTGTAACCTCTGGCTCTTTCCCAATGTCAAAATGCCTGTGAAAAGCAAATGTTTTGCATCAGTTAAGGATACCAAGGCAGCCAGGACAGTGCAACTAAAGACATTAACTAAAGAAATTCCAGAACTGTTTTCAGGAAATGGCAAGAATGATGGGATAAGTGGACTTGAGGTATGGAGGAGAATTTTAAGGGGGATTAATGGCAATGTGTCTTTTACTATAATAAATTTTTAAAAAGTAAACACTGACTTTATATTTTGATCACACTTTAATGATACCAGGCTCATAGGTGGTGATATTTAGGAACCATTAATTTTAACAAGCAAAGCTAACCTGTAAGAGCAAGTCTGAGACTAGGAAAGAGAACCTAGTAGAATAGCAGTGTGGAGGATCCTGCAAAAGGCTACTGTAGTGACATGCTGAAGAGTAATGTACTCTACCTAGAACATTTTTCCAGGTCTAGCCTGGCAACTGTAATTGCTTGATGGCTTATCTTTGATGCATGTGTGTTCAAGTGTTGTTGATCTCTAGAATTGCATGCTGTTTTTGAAGGGGTGATAACATTATCTCCAGTGTTAATGGTACTGGATGACTCATTGGGTGTCTTGTCTCTCAAGAGAGTAATTCTCAGTGTGATGTCTTTTGTGCTATTGTGTCGTCGTTGAATGATATTTTAATGAACACAGAAATACCCCACTCAGTCTGACCTTTTGGTTTTTATGTAAGTTGTTTTTCAGCTAAGTGTGGAGAAAAGGCTGGAGCACATATTATGTATGTTTTCCCTGGAGAGATTCCTGGACATACTTTATGCTTTCTTTATGTGGGGTCTCTTGTATCATTATCTATTGAGTCCCTCTTATAAGAAGTTTTCTTTTGGGGTCAGTTGAACTACATAGAACCATGTAGGTGCATGGTTCTGGATTGCTGTTTGTATGGACTCATTTCTCTTGAGTATGTACTAGGAGTCATATTGCTGGATCACTTGATAGCTGTGTTTAATGAGCAGTCAGACTGTTTTCCAACATTCTGTACCATTTTAGTTTCCCACCAGCAATGTTAGTTTTTCCCTATTCTCATCAGTGCATGTTAATGATTGTCATTTTTATTATAACCATCATTTTTGTTATAACCACAAACCATAGTTTGTGAAGTGTTATCTCATTATGGTTTTGGTTTGCATTAAGTGTATATTCTTTTGTGTCTAGTTTCTTTGCTAAACTTTGTTATCAGATAACTTTCATTTCAGCAGTAGTGTTAAATGATTGTAGAAAATTTAGAATATATATAAAAGTTGAAATAATGATACTAAAAAAATTAAAATATATTGATTTATATATTTAATATAATTGAAATCAAACTGTATATGTATATAGTTTTGCATTATGTATTTTTCATTTCATGTTGTATTTTCAGTGATATTTGTCAGAAAGATTCTTTAAATCATTTCATGAAGACTTTATAATTTATTTCTGGGTATTTAGGTAGTTTCTGATTGTGATGAACTGTTTTTTACATAAATATTTCACTTTTGATTATTTCTTTAGGCTATATGGAAGTGAAGTTCTTTTTTTTTTCCACTATGTAGTTCAGGCTGGCCTTGAACTTGCAGGGATACTCCTGCCTCAGCTTCTTGAATGTTGGGATTACAGTGTGCACCACCACGTGCAGCCTAAGAGTGAAATTCTTGTCTGTAGTTAGCTATTTTGAAGGGTTTTAAATCATATTGTTAGCTTATGTTACAGGATTGACTATTAGAAGTGTACAAGGACTTCTACGGTACACTATTACAACTAAAAAAGTAATCTTTTTTCTTGCTAAGTGAAAAATGTTTTATTGGTTTTATTTGCATTCACTAATTAATATTGAGGTAGGAAATCTTAATCTGTTGTTTAAAGTACAGGTAGACCTATTGGTAGTAACAGTTTCATATTTGGGAATTACTATATTCTAATTTCACAGATGTATATCTCTGTTTTGTTGTGTGTGTATTCACAGTCTTTTATTTAGCTTCTGCATACCACAGGCAGATGACCAAGATCTGAAGTGATTAGATTTGGACCAGGCCTAGACTAGGAAGGTTCTAAACTGTACTTTAATAGAAAAAAAAACTAGAGCTAAAGGGTTTGGCTCTGTGCTGGTTTGCTTGAGATTCTTGTGGGGTTGAAAGGATAGTTGGAGGCATTGATTGGTTTGGAGACTGTGCGTCCTGTGGCTCAAAAGTCAGTCTCACTTGTCTGTCAGGTGCATACAGTGTTGGGTGTGGAGAGAAGGGGTGTGGCAGGCCCATGACTTGAAAGCATCTTCATTCAGCCAGTAAAAATTTACTAGGAATCCTTGGGTTTATGAATGCATAACTTACAGTGAAACTTGCTGAATCTGCTTATGAATAATCTCTTGGTTACTAATCAGTGTTTCAATTATAAAAATGCAGTAGCAGGATAATGATTCAAGGTTATTTCTAGCACATTTTAGATCAGTTAAAAACATTTTAACATTTGTCATTAAATATCAATATATTCAAACTGGGCACAGTGGTGCATTCCTGTAATCTTAGCACAGAGGGGGACTGAGGCAGGAAGAGGATCAATCATAAGTTCGAGTCCTTCTTAGGGAATTTAGCAAGACTGTCTTAAAATTTAATAAAGGTAGCTGGGTGTGGTGGTGCATGCCTGTAATTCTAGTGCTCCGGAGGAGACTGAAGCAGAATTGCTGTGAGATAGAGGCCAGCTTGGGCTACATAATGAGTTCCAAGGCCAGTCTGTATTACAAAGTAAGACCCTGTCTCAAAAACAAAACAAAACAAAACAAAACAAACAATTCCCCCCCAACCCAAAAACAATAAAACAAAAAAAGATTTAAAAAAGGAGTGGCCAGGGATCCCCAGAGAGAATGTGTACTTTGCTAGTTTCTATGTGTATGTTCTATGTGTATGTATTTATAGAAGAAATGCAATCTGTTCTCCATAATCTGGAGGTTCTGCATCCATAGATTTAACCTACCATGGATGGGGAAACGTTTTTGTCTGTATTAAACATATGCAACATTTTCCCTTGTTATTACTGCCTAAACAACCTAGTAGTATAATAACTGTTTACCTGGCATTTACATTGTATTAGGTATTCTAAGTACTCTAGAGATAATTTAAGATATATGAGAGGATGTATAATAAGTTGTATGAAAATACTGTGCTGTTTTATACAAGGGACTTAAGCATCTGAGATTTTGGGATCTTCAGAGATTGTGAAACCAGTGTTTGGAGGGACAGGTGTATGTGTTTGGCTTTATAGGGGTAGTTCTTACTTTATTTTCCTCTATTTTTTGCCTTTCCCCCTTTATTCTACCTCCAAGGATGTATAGGTCACTTTACTACCCTCACAAAGAGAAGTGCTGTTCACCAGAGAACGTTGATTGGTGAGCGCTGAGTTCTTTGTCAAGTCCGCTTTCCTCTTGTGTTTCCTACCTCTAGGTCAGAAAGCAGATGCTGCATTCATTTTTTTTTTTTTTTTTTTTTTGGTACTGGGGATCGAACTTATGACTGAGCACTTGCAAGGCAGGCGCTTAAGCCACTGAGCTAAATCCCCAGCCCGATGCTGCATTCATTCATTTATTTTTCCTCTTCCTACAGCTAAGCTTTTACTTCCCACTATCTAGCAAGTTAGGTGGCTTGAAAAGCTCCCTGGTGAGTGGTGGTCATAGGTTTTTTTCTTTCTTTCCTTTTTTTTTAAAATACTGTCACTTTTCTTAGTGATAAGACCCAAAGGTTGATTTGGACTTTAGGTTTAGGATATATATAATATAGGTGGAAAGCTTTGATTTAAGGCTATATGAGTCTATCAGGTTTTATTTATTTATCCCCCCCCCTTTTTCCCCTTTCTTTTCTTTCCTTCCCCCAAAATCCATTTTATTTCAAGGAGAAAAAAAAAAAAGAATAAAAACTAAAACAAAATTTCAAAACACATCAATCAGGGGTTATTTATTTATTAATTTATTTTTTAATTTTTTGGTACTGAGGATTGAACTCAGGACGTCATGCTTGCAAGGCAGGGACTGTGCTGTTGAGCTATATCCCCAGCCCTATTTATTTCTTTTTAAAAAAGCTTTATCAAGATAAAATTTAAAAGTTGTATATATATTTAAGGTATATAATTTGTTGCATTGTAGGAAAATATAATCATTTCTTAGCTATTTAGATCAGTTTTCCAGTTTTCTGTTTTGGCTTTTAACTGTTTATGATCAGTTCCACTTCCCTTATGATGATGTTTTGGTTGTAACAGGTCTGGGTGTTTGATTTTTGTTTGTAAGCCAAAATTTATTCCTCCCCTTACTTAAAAACAAAACAAAACAACACACAAAAAAACCTTTCATTTACTGTAGTTGAGAAGAATCATAGATTGTATTGGGAAATGACAAGGAGATCAAAAAGATGTGTAATCCCAGCACTCAGAAGGCTGAGGCAGGAGGATTCTTGTGAGTTTGAGGCCACCCCTGCCTATAGAGTGAGTTCAAGACCAGTCTGAACTGCGTAATGAAACACTCTCTCAAAAAGCCAAAAAAAAAATTTTTTTTAAAAAATTACTTGAATTACTTAATTGTATACATAAATACGTATTGGTGATCTGAGCTGGCTTTAAATGTGGAGTCAGCTAGGCTTGAAAAGAACTAGTATAATGCTTGCTACAGTGGGAGCACTCAGTAAACACTGTTATTACTATTACTGTTTGCATCATATACAGTGGCACCTTGAACTTAATTTGTTCTTGTGATTCTGGAAAAGAATGGCTACATTTGTGTTTGTGTGAGAAACATGGCTGTGGTTCTGTTTGTCACCCAGTGCAGAGTTTGCAAACAAACAAAATTTCGACAGTTGCTTCCATTAGCGAAACAAATGGTTTGCAAACAAAAGCGTTCCTCTGCTGAAGTTTTAGCACTTTAGGAAGTGACACTCAAGAATGTGACTTGCTTCCCATTTGTCCCTAATGTCATCAATTTTACCTGAACCATTGATTTTATTGGCTAACTATAGTTAATGTCCCACCTTATGCTCATCTGCCTTGTGAGTTCCCAGTCTTCCCGCACCTTGAACCCATGGTTTTAGTCTATAAAAGTCCCTGGAAAAGACAGAGTCCTTGGCAACCCACTCGGGTCCCCTTCTGTTCTCTCTTCAGATGGAAGCTTTCTCTCAAAAAATATATTCTACTCTTCAAAAAAACAAAAACAAAAAAAAGAACTGTGCCAGTGTGGCCATGGAAAAATTTCTGCCTTAACTTTAGAATCATTCACGCACACACACACACACACAAAGTAATGTGCAAGCCCTACACAGACTCATTAAGCCAGCGTCTCTGAATATGGTTTTTTCTTTTTGTTTTTTTGTACTGGGGATTGAACGTGCCACCTCACCCTTGCGGGGATTGAACTTGCCACCTCACACTTGCCAGACAGGTGCTTATACCGCTGAGCTAAAACCCCAGCTCTGGATATGGTTTTTATTTTTAAAGTTTTACAGGTGATTCAAATGTGCAGGCACCTGTGAAATATCTACCTTTGTTTCTCTTCTACATTTCCCAGGATTATTTAGTATCACAGGGTGATTCTTTACCCTTTTCTTAGTTTTAAAAACTTACATAATACCATCTATGGAGAGTTACATAGTTTATAAAATCCTTATATGATCTCACCAAAGCTTCAGAGTAATCCTTTTATTGTCATCTCCACTTTACAGAAAAGATAGGCTCAGAGAAAGCACACATTAAGTAAAAGGTTTAAAGTAGTAAAGGAGGACTGGCACCCAGGTATTGTAACCCAGAATTTCTGTTTCTTTGCATTTCTAGTGGACACTTTTAACCACTGTTTAAACAGCTGGAGATCGTTTCTTGCTGCTGTATTTTCTGCCTATATAGCTTTATGATCTGTTAGAAAAGTTTTGCTCATCGTTCATCTGACTGTACTACTATAGGAAATTTTTAATATTTTTCCCTTTCCTCCTGGCTCTTGACCAACTTCAGCTGTTAGTTTCATGGTTTCTTATACTGTGTTATAATTTTTTGAAGTACAGTAACCATTATTTAGGTAAGCCTCCTTTTTACAGTTTTTTCGTGTAGGTAAGGTGTGCTGTATATCCTTTCCTGTTACTTACTTCAGGTATGAGTCTCTGCCACCAAATGTTTGTGGTACATACAAGTTTGTTTAAAATTTGAAGTTGATCTTACAGTGGTGAAATATCCTTTGCCACCCACATGCCTTTGGGTCCTGAGAACTTGGAAATGAGGGACACCTGTGCTTGAATTGCCCAGTGTCAGGCCATTCTGTGTGGAAGACTGAAGGAGCTCTGTAACAGGAGTAGCACGCTTTTCCTTTGGCCAGACACAGTGTTGTGTGTGGCATTCTATACTCTTGTCATGAGGTTATCTTTCCATTCTATATGGAAGCCTCCTTTGTTTTCTCTGTCTTCTCTCTCACTGAAGTCCTGGCTTCAGAGTGTGTGTGTGTGTATTAGAGGTGGGGTGAAGGGCGTTGAGGTCATAGGGAAAGTAGATGTAAAAGTTGAGGCCTTGAGTTGCTTTCTGGGGCCTCTACATGTCACGGTCAGATGCTATAGAGCCTCTCAGCCAGATTAGTGGTGTTAGGTGAAAAGATTTCTCCAGCAAAGGTGAAGATGAGGAGGAAGGATGGATGAAGGGGTGGATAAGGGCATTCTATACCCTGGTAATGACATATTACTGCTTGGATACCTTACTCTTGCTATTTTTTCATGGGTCAAACTTGTTTTTAATACTATTTACCCATTTGTACAAATTTCATTCCTTAAATTTTAATTAATCATCATCAACTTAGTAGGTTTGCTGAACGATTCAAAAGGTAAAAGTTTTCTCAAGATAGTACTTATTCTTTCTAGTAGCAGTACAGAAACCAGATTTCATTTTTAGATGCCATCTGTAAACCTAATTCACATTTCATTTGTTTCTTTCTCTAAAATTGTAAATGAATATACCTTGTATGAAATGCTTGGGACCAGAAGTGTTTTGCATCTCTGATTTTTTTTTTTGGATTTTAGAATGTATGTCATGAGATATCTTAAGAATGGGACTAAATATAAAATTTATTTGCAGCCCCCACAGGAATAAACCATCAGTGACCATTGCTTTGTTGTCTTCCTGAGGTCAGGTAAAGGATATTGCAGAATGGTCAGTGTCTTTTTCCTGGAGCTCAGGATGCTACTGTTTCCTTGTTCAGGCTCCATAGGAAAAGAACTTCATGACAAATTGTACAGCTTCAGCCGTGCAGACTTCATTCTTTTTCTTTCCTGAGCCATATTTTCAACTTAAGCTTTTTTCTTTAAAGGCAAAAAATAAAATGTTTCCCATTTGAAGGATAAAAAGAAATTTTGTAAAAATAACCCTGAAAGGTTTTTGACTTTTACTAACTGATAAGTGTATTCTAAGGATCATCAACAAAGAGGAAAATTGGATCTCTCATCAAATTTGTTTATAATAAGAGATAAACCAGTAGACTCCTTTTAATATGATTCTTGTCAGAAACATTATACCTAACTATAAAGTAGAAACAAATATATAAGGTTAATTTTCAGAATGCCCACATTGTAGTTTTTATAGATTTTTATATTTGACTAATTTCAGTGCTTGACTACTTGAATGGTAACAGTGCTACTATTTATAGATCACAACAGTAACCAAGTTTAAAAAAATATAAAAATATAGTGATTGACTTAGTACATCAAACTAAGGTTTAATAATGAAAAAATTTATAAAAAGCCAACAAAGGAACATAAGATGTGACTCAAAGTATAAACCAAATTGCTTTCCTGGGTGTCTAGGGAATAGAGCTTGAAATGCATATATAAGGGGGTAACTTTTTCCCCCGTTGGAAGTAAGAGAGGATTCAGTACATAAGTTTGTCTTGCTTCTGGCAGTTTATGTGAGCCAACTGCATGCCATGAGATTTGTCATTATCCCTGTGATACCTCAGACTTCCTCTTGGCAGTTGTCCTTTGCTTGCTTACAAAGCAAACACGACAAATTCAAGAAGACAGTTCCCTGCCTTCCTGTCTATAGTTTAGCTTACCTGAGTCAAAGACTATGCTTTTCTCCTTGTCTCGCTCCCCCATTTTTTAAATTTTTTTTTAAATTTTATTTAAATAGAAAGAAAAAGCAATACAGAAAAACGGGTAGAAACAATACAAAACCTCAAAAAAACCCCATAAATCACTAGTTGACAAACCACATACTGTCCTCCCAGAAATAGCTGTTCATGTTACAAAATTAAGGCATACAAAGTGAACACACAGTGAGGCTGTAAACAGAAAAAAAAGGATGGAATAAAGCCAATTGAGACAGTATAGTGAAATTGGCACAGAACATCACAGCAGGTCCCAGGACAACAGTAACAGCCAACATTGTATACCTCGTTGTCTTCACAATAGTTGTTCTTCTACTAGGTACAGCAAAATCAAAGAAATACACAACATTATAGAACACATCAACACAGAGTATTGAATAGAGCAACACCGTTAATCAGGACAAAGCAAAACGGAGATAAAAAGATCTGCCTTCAGCGATAGTAGAAGGAAACTCCCCCGACTTGCTGTGCCAAATATGGTCACCTGCTAAGAGATACGGGGGGGGGGGGGGGAG
>PVJX010011182.1:0-54317 GCA_004027295.1 Dolichotis patagonum | reverse complement strand
GATTATGGATGCATCACCACACTTGGTTACATTAATTCTCTCTCTCTCTCTCTCTCTCTCTCTCTCTCTTTCCCTAGAGACTGTCTTGCTGTGTAGTTCAGGCTGGCCTTGAATTTACTATGTAGCCCAAGCATGCCTTGAATTTATGGTGATTCTCCTGCTCCAGCCTCCCGAGTGGCTGGGATTACAGGTGTGCGCCTTCATGCCTCACTTCTATTAATTAAATGTTTTTCACTGTATCTTTTCAGTTTTATTCCCATGGTTTTCTTTAGAAGACACCTTATATATCTTATCAGAATCTACTTCAGATTTATTCTAATATAATCATCTTGAGATCTAAAGTGGTATTTCTATTTAGATATAGAGATGCATGTTAAAACCCAGCAGTAGAGTGGTTTATTTAGTTTTGCCGCTCTGCTCTGGGAATTGAACTCAGGGATGTGAGCACACCGGGCGAGCACTGTACCACTGAGCTGCGTCTCCAGCGCTTTTTGTTTTGCATTTCAAGCCAGGCTCTTGCTGAGTTGCCTGGCCTGGCCTTGCACTTGCCGTTCCCAGGCCTCATCCTGCCCGCAAGCTGGGCTCACAGGTGCTTGCAAGGGAGCCTTGCTGGATTTTTATGTCTTTCAGAGACGCAAAGAGAATAAGCAGACATTTATAGAGTCTGCTGCATTCACCTTTTGTTTGCCTTTTCTGGTTCTGTCTGTTTGTTCCAGTGGTTCAAATGATTAGCTGATGTCTCTGTCCTCCCATAAAGCTTTGTTCCCACCACCTCCTCTGTGTTGTTATTGCCAAATAGATTACACTGCTGTGTGCTGCAGACCCATTTGCCTTGGGACTTGCTTTTAAAATCAGAGGAGAAATATGCATATACTATTTAGATTATTTTATAAGTACCTTTACTTGTTCTCTCTTTCTCTGTTTCAGTGTCTCTGTCCTTGTCTCTCTGTCTCTCTGTCCCTCTGTTGCTCTGTCTCTCTGTATAGTGAGGGGAGATGAATTGAAATTACACCAAGGGCCCCTTTCTTTGAGCCCATAACTAGTGAGATACTTCTTTTAGTATTTTTGCTGGCAGTGGCTCCTCAGTTTCTGTTTACCTGGGAATCTCTTTATTTTGCTTTTCTTCCTGTAACACACTTCTGCTGGATGCTGACTACTTGGTTGACAGGTTTTTATCGAGTCCTTTGAGTGACTGTGTGGTTCCACCGCCTTCTGGGTCCCCTGGTTCCCGATGGGGAGTTGGGTGCCAGTCCCGCCAGGGTCCCTCGTGTGTGACATGCTTTGAGCTCTCTGCTCACGGCCTCCTCTCCTGCTGGCCCAGTCTCCGAGCCGGCTGCAGAGCTGCGGGCAGGCGTGGCACGCTTGTCCCTGGTGACGCCTGCCTGCACAGTGGGTGCTGGGCCTTGGGTCCCCTCACTGGACTTTCTTGGCGTGGACCTCTGACCGATAAGCCGGTGCAGCGAGAGAAGCTGGGCTCACCCGGTGGCAGCTGGGTTTCCCCTGTGCCATGGGAGGCTGGCAGGGGAAGGAGCTCCGACTTTTCCCCCGTGGCCACTTGGGAGTTACCGTTATAGCCCAGACCCGGGGGCAGGAATGAGGAATCCCAGCCACCGGGGAGACACCACAGCCACTGATGGGCACAGAGGGGACAGGGAGCCGCATGTGTCAGCCTCACCCATTGGAAACAGAGTGCCCATCACGCTGAGCTGGACCGGGGAAGCTGACTCTGGTGTAGGTGCCATCGAGTCTCACTGTTCTTCTCAAGATTCTGCAGACACACTGGATATATGAGTCTTCCTTTTAAAAATGCATTTCCCTAGGACAATTTCCCAAGATATTATTATTATTATTTATTGTTGTCATTGTTGTTATTTTATTTGAGACAAGTTCAGGCTAGCCTTGAACTCACTGTGCAGCCCAGAGTGGCCTTGAATTCACTGTGATCCTCCTGCCTCAGCCTCCTGACTGCTGGGATTTCAGGTATATACTACCCCGCCTGGGCTCTACATTACTGGGTTTTTTTCCCCCACGAGTAATTTTTATCAGCGATGATTGTGCTCTAATGAATGGGCACACATTGCTATTCTAGAAGTAGAAAACCAAGCTGACTACAGAATTTGAACGCAAATAACAACAATAGCAGTTAAGGCTGCCTCTGTGGGATTTGTTCTATCGCCAAACAAACACTGAAGTTGCCTTATTATTTCATTGCTAAGTTTGCACTGATTTAGGTCAAATTGTGATGCTTTAAACAATTATATATATGAAGAATTATGTAACGATGCTGAGACAAGTGTAAATCCTACGCCTACAAGTTTATAAAGAGACTCCGTTATATCACTGACAATTGTATATATTGTCACACACCTTTTGGTTGCTATTAGGACAAACAGTTTAAAGAGGAAAAATGGTAATTTTCTCCCAGAATGATTATGCATGCTTTTCTAGGGTGACCTAATTTTGCTCACTTCTAAAATAATCTATTAAGTTTTCTTAAATGATGAATGCTAAGGTATTGTTCAGGTTTTCATAACGAATTAAAGAAAGTCAATTAAGAGCTGGTTCCTGGTTGTTAGTTTGAGCCTAAGCTAACAAAGTCATGAAATATTAATGTACCTGGGAGCAGAACTGCTCGATTTCGTCTTCTGTGTGAAAGTGAGTCTATGACATCAGAAATTTCTAATGTGAGAATTAAGAAACAGAATGTAGAGCTTTATTAATTTTTTCAGTCTGGGCCCAACTTGATGCCTCGGCAGGTGACCTTATCAATGGGCCATCAGCTTTCTGGTCTGCTTCACATGGGTAGAAATTATTTCTCCCAAAGGTCACCATCCTGCCTCCCTCTGCTTTGAAATGCTGGGTGCTAGGCCTGTCTTCTGGAGAAATCTGGATGGGTTTCATTTCATCTCATCTTCTGAAGAGGGCCATTGATATAGGACTGAACACATAATTGCATGAGAATCCACAAATAAAGCCATTTAAGAGAAAAGGTATCAACTAGCAGGCTTTCAACTGCAACTAATAGTGTGTCTAGCAGGATGCGCTTTGGACAGTGGGGCTGATTAATGAGTCTCGTTGTATAAGCAGTCTGGAGGGAGGTGGCTCTGGAGATGGCGAAGGCAGCGGCTCCTCTGCCCTCGTGATTAGGGAATGACAAACGCCTTCCCGAGCATCGCATCCTCACAGAATAAAGTCATACGCAGGGAATGGAAGGAAGCCCTATTTTTTTTAATCCTTTCTTTTTGTCTACTTGGACCCTTAACAGGAGACTTTTTTAAAAAATAATCAGTGGCTAGGCCTGGGTTTCCTGCTATGCCTCTATCAATCTCTGTAAAGGCAGATGAGGAAGGTTTGAACTCAGCCTGGACAACTTAAGAGGATTAGTGAGACCCTGTCTCAGGACAGAAAAGGGCTGGGATGTAGCTCAGAGCAGAGGTCTTGGGTTTAACCCCAGTACCAAAAAGAAAAAAGCAAACGAGGCCCCCACGATGGGCTCGAAGTTAGGTTCATCAGTATGCGTCATGTTTATTGGGGAAATTGTTTTCTCTTTATATGGACAAAATTGAGATTCTATACCCAGGAGAATTGTTCTAGGGTAGTCAACACACAGTGGTTCCCAAAATAACTTAATCAAAGTTATTAAAGTTGAAAATCAGGACCTATCATAGTTTGAATTATCATAGTTGGATTCTATGCTAAAGTTTTTTTTTTGAGATTCATCACGGAGATGTATTTCATGTTCATCCATCAGCAAGGCATGGTGCTGCATGCTTCAGACCCAGCACTCTGGAAGGCTGAGGCAGGAGGATGTGAGTTTGAATTCAGTCCAGGTAACTAAATGACTTAGTGACAACTTGTCTCAAAAAAAAAAAAAAGTCTAGCTGGGTGTGGTGGCAGGCCTGTAATCCCAGGATTTGGAGGCCAGCCTGGGCTACGAAGTGAGTTCAAGACCAGCCTGAACTGCATAGTGAAACTCTGTCTCAAAAAGACAAAAAAAAAAAATCTGTTCATTAAAATAGAGTTGTAATATTAAATAATCATAACCACTACCATAACCTAATTTTGGAACATTTTCATCAGTCTAAAAAGAAACCCCATACAAATGAACAGTAAGTTTTCCTATTCTTGATTCTTACCCCCTACTTCAGCCCTGAGCAACTAATAATCCATTTTGGTTTTTTGCAGATTTCTTGATCCTGGACATTTCACATGAATAGAATAATACAATCTGTGATTATTTGCTAGAGGCTTCTCTCACTTAGCAAAATGGTTTCAAAGTTCATCTGTACTGTAGTGTATCCATACTAATTCATTCCTTTCTGTTGTTGATTAATATCTTATGAAAAAACTTCCACATTTTCTAATACATTCATCAGTAGATAGGCATTTGGGTGATTTCCACGTTTTGACTGTCATGAATGATTGTGCTGTAATCATTTCTGTGCCAGTTTTCTAAATGAGCATGTGTTCTCAATTCCCCAGGGCATATACCTAGGAACTCAAGACTGAGTCATATACATGGAAATTCTCCGTCTAGCAATTTTAGGGATTGCTCAACTGTTTTCCAAACCAGTTGCACATTCCAAGCAGCAAAGAATTAGTTTTCCAATTTTTCCACATATTCATACTTGTCAGATCCTGTTCTTTTTGAATCTCACTGTATAGATACTGGCAGTGGCTGTTTGTTTGTTTTTGAGTCAAGAAATGTAAAGTAGTATTTCACTGTGGTTTCGGTTTATACTTCTCTTTTAACTAAAGACACCGAGCACCTTTTCAGGTATATTTTGGCTATCTGCATGTCTTCACTGGAGAAATATCTACTAAGATCCTTTCCCATTTTAAAACTAGTTTATGTGTCTTTATGTTTTTAATGTCTAAGAGTATTTTATATATTCTGGATGCAAGTCCTTTGTGAGTTGTGTGATTTGCAAATATTTTCTCCCATGGTGTATATTGTCTTTTCGTTTTCTTGGTGGTGTCCATTGAACCACTGAAGTTTTAAATTTTAATGTGGTCCAACTTGTCAGTTTTTCCTTCAATGCTTATGCTTTTGGTTTGTATCCAGGAAATAATTGCTTCATTCAAGGTGTACTGTTACATTTTCTTTTAGGGCTTTCAGCCTTCACATTTAGATCTGATTCATTTTTAATTAATGTGTGTGTGTGTGTGTGTATGATGTGAGATAGGGGTTCGATTTCTTTTTCTATTCTTCTTTTATTTCCTGCATGTGACTGTTCACTTAGAAGCCTTTGTTGATTAGACTCTCTTTTCCGCATTGGACTCTGTTGAAAGTCAGTTGATCACCAATATAAAGGTTTGTTTCTGCATTTGTTTTAGTCTTTTGGCCCATTGGTGGGATTGATGCCACTACTAAAGGATGAGCTTGCCTCTTCTCATCTGTTTTCCTCCTGCCTTCTGCCATGTGAGGACCCAGCCAGAATGCCAGGTACCACGATGGAAGAAGAGAATGGATTTGGCAGATACCAGATCTCCTGGTGCCTTCATCTTAGACTTTCCAGCACCTAGAATTGTGAGCTGACAAATTTTGTTTGTAAATTACGAGTCTGATATTTTTCTACAGCCACATAAACAAAGACACCTACCTGTCTGTACCCCAAGAGACCACCAGAAGAAGGGGGGAAGCACAGCGCTCAAGGTTGGCTGTAAGGATCTTCTGCTTCACCAATTTGTTCCCTGTGCCTTTAGGGTGCACCGTGCATGGGGTTTGGGGTTACAGCCACTGCCAGTATCTATACAGTGAGATTCAAGCAAGCTTTATCTCATCTGAGATGTTATATCCTCCAAAAGGCTCCTATGTCCAGAGGTGGGAATATGGAAAGATGCTTGGATTGTTCTAGCTCTCACTTTATACATAGGTTAATTTGTTGGTAGATTCATAATTTGATGCCATAATTGGGAGGTACTGGAAGCTTAGGAGATGACACACACTGAAGGGGGCGAGCTAAGGGGCATGACCTTGGGGGTCTGTACAGGTACCTGGCCCCTTCCCCTCTGTCTTCCTCACTGCCTCCAGGCTACCATGGGCGAGCAGCTCCGCTCCGCCATGCCCTCTTCAGCTCCAGCTCTTTGCCTCATCACAAGCTCATAAAAATGGGTCAACTGAGCATGCTGGGAGATAACTTCCCTCCTTTAGGTTTTTACTCTAGGTATTTGCTCACCTTGATAAAAAGCTGACACATGGGCCAAGTGAATAGCATCTCTGTCACCTTCCACATTCCCTGCCTAGTAAGGGGGTGGTATTCATTTCCAGCATGGGGCAAGTTCTTCCAGCAATTCAGCTGGGTTCACATGGCCATATAGGTCTGCAGCACCTTGTCATTCCTGCCCACAGGCCACTCATCATTTAATTTCAGTGGCATTATCTTCCTTCTGAATGAAGGGTGGACATACATAAAACTCCTCTCTGCTTCCCTAGAGCTGATATGCCAACCTCGTTCATGCCGTGGTTATCACATACCAGCTTGCATGTCACCTAAACTCCAAGTTTAAAGAGATTAGTTTCAAAAACCAGCTGTAAGGGCTGAGGATGTAGCTCTGTGGTCGATTTCTTGCTTAGCTTGTGAGATGCCCTGGCTTCTATCTCCAGCAATAAACAAGCAGAAATATGGGCCCAGCCATCATAATCGTATAGAAAACTGAAACAATGGATATCAGATTGAAGTGGCTAAATTACTCTGCAAAATGCTAAAAAGAGCTTCTGTGTCACCACTTTGGTGACAGTGACTTCATATCTAATAATTATTTATTTATTTTTGGCAGGCATGATGGTGCATGCCTGTAATTCTAGCACTTGGGAAGCTGAGGCAGGAGGATTGCCACAAGTTCGAGGCCAGCCAGGGTAATGTAGTGAGTTCAACATCAGCCTGAACTATGTAGTGAGATTCTGCCTAAAAAACAAAAACAAAAGCAAACCAACAATGACAACAATGGAAAAACCCAACTGAATTTTTAAACTTTTAACGAGAGTAGGTCAGAGCCTAGATGATCATTTCTAATGTCTGAAATGCCTTAACTAGGAAATATTTTTTTATACATCAATTAGAGAAAAACTTGAAATGGAGTGCCTCTCAGCCAGTGATTCCTCAGTTTACCTCTCCACTAACTATAAATTATAATTCATATACTGAGAAAGATTGGGAGGGGGAGAGAAATATAGTGTATACAGAGGGTAGAGGAATAAAATACTAGAAACTTTCTTAAGTAGCTTTTTAATAACAGTTTACTATTAAATATAGCTGGAACCAAAATTTTCTGAGTAAATGAAAATTGAATGAAAAAATGGAAGACTAGGGAGTGGAGAATGGAAGATAGAAACTCTCTGTATTTCTTTGTTTGTTTTTGAGACAGTTCCCTATGTAGTTCCCTGGCCTTGAAATTACAAAGATTGTCCTGCCTCAGCCTGCTGAAGCTGGGATTTTAGGTGTGTGCCACCAGGCCCCGTCTGTACTTCTTTATTTGATAACAAATTAGGAAAAGTAGGGAACTCTTTCAATCTGTTAAACAATATCTATAGAAAGGAAGAAATATAGCTGGTATTGAATGTAATAGGAACCTGAAAGCTTTTCCGCATATACCAGGAATGGAGCAAAGTATTTGTTTTCATCACTTCTATTCAGCTTTGTGGTGGAGATTCTAGATAGTGTACTTAGGTAAGAAAAAAAACCCCACACAGATTGGGAAGGAAGAAACAAAATGACTCCTACTTGTAGATAATGTGATTTCACATAGAGACAATCCAAAAGAACCCACGAAACAGTATTAGAAATAATATATTTGGCACTGTGTCAGGATACAAGGTAAGTATATAAAAATCAATTGTGTTTTCACACAATAGCAAGAAACAGTAAAAAACAGAGAAAACAGTTTTATTTACAATAGCATAGGATAATAGAATGCTTAGAAATGACTTTAATAAAATATGTATAAAATTTAACCATGCAACATTGTTGAAAGAGATTAAATAAGATCTAACTAACAGAAACACATTCAGTGCTCATGGATCAAAAATTAATTTATTTAGCCAGGCACGGCGGCCCACACCTGCAATCCTAGCACTCGGGAGGCTGAGGCAGGAAGATTTCTGTGAGTTCGAGGCCAGCTTGAACTATATAGCAAGACCCAGTCTCAAAAACAAATAACAACAAAAACAACAAACCAAAAAAATTTAACTTAGTTAAATGACAATACTTCCTGGACTGAACTATAAAATCAGTGTAATCATTAAAATCACAGCTGGATTTTTATTTTTTGAAGAGATTGATAAGCTGATCCTAACATTTATATGGAAACATAATAGATTCTGAATAGTCAAAAACTGATGAAAGAGGAGAAAAAGTTGGCAGATACACTTTCTGTCTGAAAGTGTATAGCAGACTGACAGTAATCAAGTGGTACGTTTATTTCACCACTTTCAAATCCTAATTCAAAAAGAGAAAAGAAATTTCAGAATGGGAAGGCTAGCCCCTTAACCTACATTTATCCATGTTATCTAACACATCCAATGTGTGGAATTTACTGGGGTGCTGAAAGCTCAAGAATTTAGATAGCACATAGTCATTTTTTTAGCTAGATGTGGCTTCGCCTAACCAGAATACTATTATGGAGGTTGTTTTCTGTGTTCCATTTATAACTATTTCATCTTTCCTAGCATGCCAGATTATTCCCACTAAAAATAACCCTTCACACACATTGGCTTGCAATTCGGAATCTGAATTCCAGAGAGCATAATGGATTCTTCCTCTTGGACATACTTTTATTGCTTTGATGTCCAAAGACTTTGAAAATAATTGGCATAACATTAGTTCCTCTGGTTTGTTGATGCACTTCTTTTTTTACTAACGCCATTACAGGATGACTTCTGTATTTCTGAGCTTTGAATGAGATGCTCATCTTGTTTCATATTCACAGGGCAGGGTGCAGCTGCATATTTGCTGCTTGAACTCCTATGGTTTAGATCCCATTGAAAGCATCAGCATTGGCTAAATATTGTTCTAGCACTGTGGCTATGATATCGAATTCTGACTTTCTTCCATACAAAAACAGCAATGACCTTGCGTCTTACTAGGAAACCGCTGGGAGCCGTGTAACAGGATTGGGGCTTTGGCATTCAGGGGTATTCTTGCCACTCTGTTTTGCTGTTTTCTGTTTTTCCTCTGGGATGCTTCTTGCACATGTTGTAGAAACAAATTTAGCATGGGAAGTAATGAAATATCTTCTTTCTTTGGAATTTCCCCAGTCCCTGACCAATTTCTTTGTTTCAGTCTCTTAGGCAGGGAATCCTTTTTATCCTGTTAAGAGGGCAGAACATCTATTTTTCATGATAACATAAAAGGTGACTGTCAACAGGGCTATAAAAAGAAACCGTATCTGTTATGTCACTCATCTGTTAGTCACTTGCATTATGGTGAAATTAGCTCAAATATCTGCTTTACATTTTTCATCGGTCAGTGGGATACTTTTTTCATTCTTTTCCTTTAGAAAGAATGTGTGTCTTCTCACCCTTTATCTCACACTCCTTTGCTTTACCTTTTTAACAAGAATATAAAATGAAAGAAAAGCATTTTCAGCTCTGTAGACAATATCACCAGAGCTATTTTACCCATCGGTCTCTGAAAAAGATCTGCTTCTCTCATATAGGAGGACTCTTTGGCAATTAATCTTGAGTTTTAGAGAGTTCACCATTACGTATATTTGCTAGATATTTTAAAGGAAGGAAAAACCATATTCTTTGAGGCTTGAATTTTTCCATATGCTGCACAGGTGCAAAGCATGTTCCTAACTGAGCATTAACTTTACTATTTCACTTTTTAATCTCCTTTCTTCTCTCTCTTTTTCGTTTTTATTTTAAAGAGAAAAAACCCCAGAAAACCTGAGAAGCAAATAAAAAAACCAACAAAAGCAAAACAACAACAAAACAATAGCTATATAGGTTTTCAAAACAAGATGATAGGAATTGAACAATGGTTGTTGTAGTGCACATTGTGAACTTCAAAGTAGTTGCTCAGGTTACCAGATACAGGAATAGAACAAAACAGTGAAACAAAACAAAACATTGGATTTCAAAAACAAGACTGAAGGAAATCCCCCACAGTTGCAATAATGCATATTGTTATCCTCCAAATAGATGCTCAGACTACTAGCTTTAGGCCTGCAAGGTCAGTCAAACAATACAAGTGTTATTATTATTATTATTATTTACCTCAGTTGCTATCATCTCAGCCTGACTTCCTCCAAATCAGTCCATTGCTTACCGGGACTGGAGAGTTTTGGGGTGTGTGTGCTGTTCTTCTTGTCTCTCGGTCTGTGCACTGGCTGGCTCACGGGAAGGCGCGCTTTGGATTCTTGATTCTCTTCCTATTTCCTGTAGCAACTGCCCCTGGCTTGTGGAAATGCATGGTTTCTTTCTACTCCTTTTTTTCTCCTTCTTTTATTTTACCAAATCTTGTCATTTGAATGAGGTTTGAGAGTATTGTCCCAAAAGAATTAACAATGGTCATTTCTTTAACCATATATTTGATTAGCTCAAAATTAACTTGTTGCATGATCCATGCCCCACACATAACTGTACTGAGAGTTAGAAAATCGAGTTATAACCATTGCACTGCAGTGTACATACCTGGATGCTTTTTATAACCAGGTTTATCCTTAGGGGAAACGTAAATTTAGGGGAAAAAAAGCCTTCTTGGCTGAAAAAAATTTCTTTTTTATGACAAGCACAAATGTTCTCAATATTTTAGCAAAAATACAGAATATTTTTAGTAAGTGGGAAAATTATCTTTAGATTTAAATTAGAAATTTTGCTTTGGATCTTAAACTAGGGAACAGGTGTCTTTTTTCTTCTTGAGTCTAGAAAGTCAAAATATCAAAAAGAAATTTATTCACTTGCGTTTTAGGGCAGTTTTACTCAGGTGAATGAAAACCTGTGCTTGAAAATTCATCCCAATTTTTTAGGATTAAAAGAAAAATTTTGTATTGGGAATTGAACTCAGCACCTCATGCTTGCCAGGCAGGCTCTGTGCTGCCGAGCTATATCCTTGGCTCCTTCAATTTTTAAATAGTTGATTTTCTTCCATTAGGGGCTGGTGATTATTCAAGCAATGTCTCCATTTTATATCACTTACATCCAAGCATATTGAATATTTCTAATGATTATTGAAGTTGAAACATGTCAGTACCATTTGACTGGGCTAGTAAAGCAGAAGGTTAATTACATATACCATGATTACCAGTTACTGAAAAACAAGAACACAATCCACTTGTATTTTATGCTATAATCATATTTACTTTATGCTTCTGAAAATATGTAAGAAGTTTTCAGGGTCATTAACCATCACTAGGCATAATAAGGCTGTCTATATTTGGAAATGCTCTTTGATATTGGAGTCATGTGAGGTACCACCATGACTTGGCTGATTGAATTTCCAACTCTTATTGTCCAACTGGTTCCAACTCTTATTGTCTATGAGATTTCGGACTTGTTGGTTGTATCAGTCATCTGTTGGTTCTATAATGCTGTGTAACAAATGACCTGAAAACAGTCTCACCCAGTATCAGGCACTCATGGATTGTCTCTGTGTTGATGGCCTTATTGCTGTAACCTGTGAGTTTGGTCCAGGCCTGTTCCATACTGTTCTGATTCTCCTTGGGCCAGCCACATGCTTGATCTAAGGTAAGGCATCTTTTTCTCACAGCAATGGTAGAAACACAAACACAACCAAAAGGATAATCACATTTCAAACATCTACTCATGACTTGTTTGCTAATGTCCTCTTGCCAAATTTATCCCATAGCCACAATTCAATCGATATGGGAAGAAGGAAGAATACTTTTCCTGAGGAGATTAGAGATGTGGATGGGTATCAGTTTAGTAATCATCTAACCTATTATCCAGGCTCTCTAAACCTCCCTTTTTTTCTCATCAGTAAAATTGGGGCCATTGTAATTGCCTCCTAGTATGGCGGTGAGAATTCAATGAGATATTGTAGAAAGTCTGTGGGACAGTAGTGTTAGCCAATAGGATGCTCTGTGACAGTAACTGTTATCTTCATCAAAGGAATATTGGAGACTCAAGGCAAAATATGATCAGAGGGTACTAAGTGGTCATTTAATAATTTCCAATGCATGTTGCAAAAATGGTACACAGAATTTTTCATTCACTTTGCCCAGATTCACCAAACACTAACATTTTGCCGTGTTCTCTTTTTCTGAACCATTTGTGAGTTAGATGAAGATATCCTGTCCGTTTGCCTGGAAATGCCGCAGGACATAGTTCCTGAGAACAAGGGTAGGACAGCTACAGTTGCAAGTGGCAAATCCAGCAAAGTTACCATTGAAACAATATGATTATTTCCATCTAGTCTCTGTTCAGATCTCACCAATTCTTCCAATAATTTCACAGCATTTCCTGTCTCCAGTTCTGAGCTCAACCTAAAAATCTCATGTTGCATTTAGCCGTCATGGTTTTTTACTCACTTTGAATTTAGAACCGTTGTTCACTCTTTCCTTGTCCTTCATGTTATCAACTTTCATAGATTATAGGCCAGTTATTCTGTAGACTGCTCCTCATTTTGGCTTTGTCTGGTCTTTCTGCGTTACCACAGTCAAGCTCTGCATTTTGGGAAAAGTATTGCATGAACATGGATTCATACTCTGTCACCCTATTATCTGTTATTATCTGTTGCATTATTGGTGATGTTGACTTTGATCCTTGACTAGAGTGGAATCTGTTGAGTTTTTTGGAAAGCACTATTTCCTCTTTTGTAATGTGCAAGTGGCTTATTAGAATTGATTGCTTTTTATACCCTACTTTTTCACTCTACTTTACACAGCCATTGATAATTCTTGGTTGAGTCAATTACAGTTGGCTCTTTGTATGCACTGCTTTAATCAACTGTGGATAGAAAATATTGAGGAGAAAATTGAGTCTGTATGGAGTACGTGCAGACTTTCTTCTTGTGACTATGCTAAACTAATAGAGTATAGTAAGTATTTAAGTAGTATTTATGTGCTGTTAGGTATTATAAGTCATCTAGAGATTATTCAAATTGCACAAATGGGTGTGTGTAGGTTCTATGCAAATACTCTGCTGATTTATAAAAGGGGCTTGAGCATCTAAAGCTTTGGGCATCCACAGGGGTCCTGGAACCAATTCCTGATAGAGACCAAGGGATCACTGTATCACTATGATAGTTACAAAACTGTGATTTTATATTTCTTTTATTTTTTTCTTATGTTTATTAGCTGGCATTCTCTACGAGAAAGTACTTTCCCTTCTCTACACATTTATTTAACAAGTATGGACTTTTGACCTTAATCTTACACAGTGCACTCTAGGATATCATATGGTATTATAGGA
Organism: Dolichotis patagonum; assembly: GCA_004027295.1. Classification (NCBI taxonomy): domain Eukaryota; kingdom Metazoa; phylum Chordata; class Mammalia; order Rodentia; family Caviidae; genus Dolichotis; species Dolichotis patagonum. The sequence continues at coordinate 40,942 of PVJX010011182.1, read as the reverse complement.
TATAATGTATTATATTTTCATGCTCAGATTGTCCCGTGTTGGTCAATGAGGAGCCCTGTTGCCTGGCTTGTAGGTCCTTGTGATCAATCATGTTTACTTTCCATACTTTTGGCATAGCAAGTTGTTCCAGCCTCTTATACTTTCTTACTCCAGTCTTGGAATTAGCCATTTCTCCAAGCAGCCGTAGTTTAATGTGGTTTTTTTGCCTTCAGGCTGTATCATATTAATTCAGATGGAAATGTAGGCCATAAGCTCAGTAGCTCAGGTTTAACAAGATTACCATGTGCACTACGAGGAACTATAAACTCAAGTATGTTTTACTACTATTAGCTAAGAATTTCATGTTGATGCTATTACAAAATGCCATACTTTGGAAAATTGACAAATGCATACAAACTACATTATTTGTTAACTGATCCCATCAAGTCATTTAAATAGTATTCGTCATAACATAAAAATGTGCCCTGCCAATTTTACACATAACAAAACAGGCATAACACATTGTACAACAGACTTTTAGCCCTGAAAGATTTTTTTTTTCTCCCTAAGGAAGAAAACTGCAAGAAAAAATGTGGAGAAACAGGAGTTATTAATTCCTGTATTTGCCACTAACTTTTGCATTAAAAGTTTCCAAAGCTCTTGTGAATGATCTTTTAAAAAAAATAACTCACAGGGCTGGGGATTTAGCTCAGCGGCATAAGCACTGGCCTGGTAAGTGCGAGGTCGTGAGTTCGATCCCTGGTACCGCAAAAAAAAAAAAAAAAAAAAAACTCACAAGCCATCAAATATGGTCAAAAAACAAAACCAAAAACCAAAAACCACACCTTCTCCCCCCATCTTTTTTGGTACTGAGAACTGAACCCCAGGATTTGTGCATGCTATTTAAGCACTGTCCAAGGAGCTACATCCCAGCCCTTTTTACTTTATTTGAGACATTTTGTTTTCAGGCTGGCCTTCAACTTCCAATCCTCCTGTTTTAGTCTCACAAATATCTGGGATTACAGGCATGAGCCACCATGCCCAGCTGGGGCATCTTGAGTCTTGTAGAGAAGGATGCTGTCTATTGAATGTAGCATGCAGGCTTCAGCGAATACCCTTTCTAATTACCCTAATAATGCTTCAGCCTTTCTTCATGCAACCTGTGTGGGAAGAGGGCCAATCATTTGTGGATACTTTTCCAGTCCTTTTCTGCCTGCCCTGCCCTCTAGGCTGGCATTCCTTTCACATTTCTATGCACTTCCTTTCATCTCAGATATCTGGCGGTACTGGCTTCTCTCATCAGAGGTTGACTTTCCTTGGGCCTCTGCAAGGACCAGCACCCCCTGGTAGCAATCCGCACCCACTGTGGTGACTCCAGAGCTTCCCCAGCCAATGAAGTGATGGATGGAGACAGGAGCAGTGGAGAATTCCAGCTGAGTGGTGGCCCACCAGTATCATTCCACTGGTGGACTTGCATTTGTGAATTTATTCTGGGATAAAGATAAGGCAGTGAGAAGGAACTCTTACCACTCCTTCTCATGCCATAAAAGTTCCTGACATGTCATCTTTTAGAGCCAGTGAGTATGAGAGCTCTCTTTTCTGCTGTTCCTTGGGCCCAGGGAACTCTAATTCATAGTGCTCTACCTGCAGTGGTCACAATATGGATCCTCTAATTTGTGTTACTGTTATTTCTACACTTATCTCTCTTCTCTCTGCATTTTTGCATAAGCACTTTGGGATCAGAACTGTCTCTAGCTGATCTTTACGCAGCTCTCCCAGTCATGGCTTGAAGCAAGTGCTCAATAAATATTTGTGGGCTTGAAATTTGGTCATTGCTTTTACCTCCACTCTCCAGTTTGGCAACGAGTTCATCTGAAGTTTTTAAGTTCATCTGAAATTTTTAATATTTCTTTTTAAACAGACAACACACAGGCTTAGACCCTCATCACTCGTGACTAATTACCTTGCTCTAAGAGTGGAGATTAGGGACTAGAGTTCATTCCCACTGGAATGCAGGAGGGCACAGATTCCTTGGACTGCAGCCCCAGACTCCATCCATCAGTGATCCTCCATTCCCCATGAGCAGGAAGATTCTGCAGAGGTTCACAAACACCACCTTTCTGAATTAAACATCTCTTTACCATCCTAAAACACAGCACATTTATTAAAATTGTTTGTTTAATTTTGTAAAAACTTGAAGTCCCAAAGCATAATGCTTAATGCATGCTTAATCATTTAAATGAATGATTGAAATAGGAACCCAAGCATTTCCTGCAAAGAAATAAAGGCTGGATTTCCAGTACAAGCTGGGAATCTGAAGGCGTCCTTTGACTGTGGTCTAGCTCTGGCTCCCAGTCTCCCAGCACCCACCATCCAGAGTGGAGTTCCAGCTTGGCTTTCTGTGTGTTTCTCAGTTTTTCTCTGTCTCCATTTCCTTACCTTTAAAATGGGAATCGCCACAGCTCATCCACCCCCATAGTGTTGTTACTAGGCTCAGATCCATCAGTGTGCGTCCAGAGCTCATCACAGAGCTTAGTCCGTGGCCAGCACCAATAACTGAGCTACAGGTGAGGCTCTGACCAGGGCCCCTTGGCTTTTGGAGGTTATTTTGGTTCTTCTTTTTATTTATGTATCTATGCATTACAGTTTTATTAGTATATATACAAAATGCATATATTCACTGTGGTATATTGGTGCAAATGCTTATCACAGCTTGATGCTTTTTGGTTCTTCTAACACTAAAAAGAGCTAAAAGATCTGCTGATTGTGGGGATGGGGCAATGGCAAATTAGCCCTTGGGGGTTTGGACATCTTTCCGGGCCGAGGTTACAGGTTTGCGGGATGGAATTCCCTCCCCTTGGGCTCAGTGGCCAGGTGGCTCCAGGTGGTGCCTCACTAGTGGACTAGCTGGCTTCCAGGAGCGAGCGCACAGAGGGCGCTGAGCTGGGCTGCAGGGATACAGGCGACTCATGAGGAAGACAACTGCCAGGGAGGATGAGGAGGAGGAAGGAGACGGAGGCACCCAGCGGCAGGCTTTTAGCAGGAGTGGGGAAATGCTGTCGATTAGAATGGAGAGTCTGAGCTGGTGAAGATTTACTCAGAGACCTAAGTGTGTGTTAGGCAGATGCCAGGGCGAAGCCACGGAAGGCTGTGAATCTTGCAGAGCGGTAAAAGCTGTGTAAAGGTACCTCTGCCACCCAATGACATTCTACAGGCTCCAGTTTCAGACCCGCATGACACCTCTCACTATGCTTTCCAAGTGTGGGCTCATCCCTCCATCCGTCACAGGTCTTAGGCGGCCAGGTGCACACTCGAAGGCAAGGACCATGAAGGGATTACGGCGCCCTGGTGGGCAAAGGCTGCCTCTGGCTGTCGGCCAAGCCCTTCGGGCCTCTCCTGGGTGTTTACTTGGGACTGAGACTTTGCCTTCTATGGTTTGCCTAAGGAAACCATTGCCTGGATATGGGAGCCCCAGATAATTGAACAAATCAGAAAGCAGGGATTGACGTTTAGGGCAGAGGCAAAGGCAATCCTGCCATGATGGAGTGGCAGAGGTTATGTCTGGCCATTGACTGTTTTTTTCACTTCCATTTTTCTATCTGTTTGCTTCTCTGAGATGCTTGATTGTACTTTGTGTCAGTACCTTGCCTCCCTGACATAAACCCAACCTCTCCAACACTGTGTAAGTCATTAAAATTAAATACTGTTTCTCTTCTGCAAGAAAAAAATATGCATGCGTTTTTCACTGGATGGTGGATGGTGGTTTTCACTGGGGGGGGGGTCAGAGTTGGGCCACAGTCAAAGGATGTCGATATGTGAGAACCAATGGTTATGATTTCTGGGTTACACCCAGCAAATGGTGACCACATTTACCTTGCATTTAATTGCTTCTTGCAATGCACAACATCTATTTTCTTACCTCCTGTAATAGGAAGAAAATGAACACTTTGCATTCTATGGTGGATTTGTGGAAAGGCTTTTAATCCCACAGTGCTGAATTGCTAAAGTGCCACAGTGTGTGAATGATCTCACATCACTAATACAAAATGAAAATTCCCTCAAGCAATCGTGCTTCCTAATTCTGTTTGATTTTCTGAGAGTAGACACCGTTACTCAAAGCACGTATGAAATCTTGCACCTGAGCATTTAAATTTGGATTGGGTTTCCTATGGGCCTGAGCATGAAAAAAGGCTTCGAGAAAATTAGCACGTTCCCAGCAGCAGATTTATTAACCCCTGAAGAGGGTTTGCGAACCCTCTGTCCATCATGGAGCTTGGTTGTTTTAGTGCAGTGTGGGAGAATTAAATTTGATTATGGAGATTTTTATTCTACTGACAAAGTATTTGAAAACTGTATTAGGCATAAAAGACCATGAATCATGTGTTAAGAGATTATTTGCAAAGGTTCTTTTGTTAAATTTTTCTTCTGCTTTACACTATTTGTCTGGAAATGTAAATAAGCAATGCCCCCTGCCCCCACCCCTGCCCTCAGTGTCTTAGCAGGTTACTGTGGAAAAATAAAATGTGATTTGTGGGAAACCTCGAAAAGGAAATTCCTTCCTACCACCCTCCTCCCTTTTTGCAGCGCTGAGGAGTGACCCCAGAGACTTTGCCCTGAGCTACATCCTCAGCCCTATTTTTTTTCCTAGTTTTTATTGATACAGGGTCTCACTAAATTGCTAAGTTGGGCTGGGCTCCAGCTTGCAATCTTCCTGCCTCAGCCTCCCAGAGTGCTGGGATTACACGTGTGTGCCATCATACCTGCACTTCTTGTCTTTCTTAAATACTGTTCATTCTTTTTTTTTTAAATTTTAAATACAAAACTGAAAAAAAAACCCAGATAAATCAAGAAGCAAACAAACCTAAAAAACAACCAAAGCAAAACAAACAAAAACCCCAGCTATATGTAGATTTTCAAAACAAGATGATAGGAATTTAACAATGGCTGTGATATTGCACATTGCTATCTCCAAAGTGGTTGCTCAGGCCACTAGGCAGAGGGATAAAACAAAACAGTAAAATGAAACAAAACATTGGATTTCAAAAACAAGACAGGAAGAAATCCTCTCCAGTTGCCACAGTGCACACTGCCATCCTCCAAGTAGATGCCCAGACCACCGGCCCCAGGTCTGCAAGGTCAGCCATACAAGAAAAGCAAGCATCAAGCTGTTCCTTTTACCTCAGTTGTCATCATCTCCTCCGGAGTCCTCTGAATCGGCCACTTGCTTACCTTGGGGGGCTGGCTTGTGGGAAGGCATGGTTTGTCTTCTTGCCACGTCTCTTACCGAGCTGCATTGCTTTACAGGAAGGTGTGGTTCTGCTTCTTGCTGAGTCTCTCACTGATCTGCACGGCCACTATCATTCATTCTTCATTTCGGTTTCATTGTTGTTTCTATAGTAACATGTACTATTATGGGCTGTGATGACTCTTCTCAGAATTGGAATCTGAGCACCTTTAGTATTTGTTTTCCTTCTTGTTCTGGGTACGTGTCTCTGTGTCCATTTGTTTGTGAAATCAGCATTCTAGGAGGTAAGTAGTATCTGCAGGGGGCAAAGAGAGGACACAGGGGACTGTGACTGGGTCATGACACTTTGCCATCAAGATGTGATTCCTTCACAGTACAAAGTTATGATTCTTTTGGGCATTTTGACCTAATCTGTAGCAAATATGGGGAATAATCCACAGAGTACCTGGATTTCCCAGAATGATCACCTAATCCCTTGCTCTGAATTACTGCTGAAAATTTCATCTATGTGCCTCTTATACATCATACTTTTGTACTTGTTCTGCATCCATCACTGGACAAATGTTCCCTGAGCATCTGCCAGGTGCAAGGTATGTTCTAGATACAACAGTGGGAAACAAATCACAGACAAGTCCTCACCCTCCCACTACAGAGAGGTCTTAGTTACGTTTTTTAACAGCTGAGACAAAATTCCTGACGCCCAAAGTTAGAGGAGGAAAGATTTATTTCCGCTCACAGTTTGTAGAGGTTTCTGTCTATGGTTGGCTGGCTCTGAGGCAGGGTGGTGTGGCAGAGGTGTGTCACAGAGGAGAAACGGTCCACGGCAAGCAGGCAGGTGAGAGCTTTAGGTGGCAAGTCCGGAGGACCTTAGCAGCTTCTTTCTCTGCCGTTTATATTTTATCTAGGGTACTGGGGTTAGAGAGGTGCCAAACCAGTCAGTGGACTCATTTAGTAGCCACGTACCCTTGATCCCCACATCACATGTCTAGATCCAGTCACCTCTGAAAAAGCCTCCACCTCTGACCATGCAAGGCTTTAGGGGGGCTTCTAGACACAAGCTGAAACACTAGACTAGAAGGAAGGTGGAGAGTAGATGCCAAATAGCACAAATAAGTAATCACAAATGGTGGGAAGGGTCTCTGAGAAGAAAAACTGCACTGGGGGGCAGTGGCAGGGTGTCATGGTTTATATCTGGATGCCCCCACGAAGCCTCCATATGCACCTCGTAAGAGGTGGGGCTAGTGGAAGGTGATTGGATTATTGGGAGACCTTTTATGAACTGAAACAGGAGCCAGAATAAACTACTGTGACTCAGGGGTCACAGGGACAACAGTTTTAGAGTGGTAGGGCCCAGGGATCCAGAGCGGCCATGCACTGCTCCGGGACTGCTGTTTCTGCAGAGACTGAGGAATGAGGTAGCATTGGCCCAGCTGAGAGCTGGGCACAAGAAGGTCGTGCTAGTTGCTTCCAGCCTGGGGCAACGACACCCTGCACCAGGACAAATAAAGACCAGGAGAAAGTGAAGGGGAAGATGCTGCCAGTGGCCTCTCCCTTGCTAGTCCCCGGCATTCTGCATTCCGGGGCACATTGTGGCTGCCTTAAAGCAGCCATGTATAGCTCTCTGCCAGTGGATCCCTGAGCATGTTCATCCGCGTGTCACTGTCCTGCTCCTGTCCCTGCAGGGCTGAGCTGCAGCTGAGTGCAGGGGTAACACACTCATGCACAGGTCAGGCACTGGTTTCTTTCTCTTCTTCCTGCAGTATCACACTCCCACTCTGCGGCATTTCCTGGGGTCATCTAGCACATAAACAACTTGTGCTTGAATCTTTGTCTCCTAGTTTGAGTCTGAGGTGGCCCAAGGTCAGCTAGTGAGGGACGAGGCTAAAAAGCCAGCAGAATTGGAGTGGGGAAGGCTGGGAGTCTCAAAGCATGCTCTGTGGAACTCCGGTGTTGCTAGAGACCTCTTCAGGGAGAATAAGTCAAATAGATTTTCATGATAGCTCTAACCTTGTGTTTACTTTCTGTCACCATTGCAACGTTTGCAACTGTTACATGCAAAGAAGCAGTAGGTAAAAACAACAGGGCTTTAGCATGAAGGAAAGCTATACTAGGAGTCCTTGTAGTCTTCTCTACTAATATTTGCAGAAAAAATGCCAGGTCCACTTACAAATGTCCTTGAGCTGTAAAATGAATTGCTTGTCATTAAATCTCTTATGAAAATATTCTCAAAATTCTGCATAATGGGGGATGGTTAATAAGTATACGTGAGGCACTCTGCTGTGCACCGAACTTCAGCAGTTATTTCAAGGAAGTGCACTTGGGTTGTGACCAAGTTGGAAGCAAAATCGTTTTCTTCATGGAATCTTTACTTGAAAGAATGACTGGCAAAGAATCAAACTATGATTATTCAGATCTGAATACCTGTAAGACAATTTCTCAAAAATGAACAAAGGAAACTTGTCTCTTTGAGAAATGCAAGACATTATTTGTTGCCAATAATAGAGTTTGAGTTTCCAAATGAAATATAAAATTTTGGAAAATCTGTATCTATGCTGGTTAGTTTGTTAGTCTCCTAAGGCAGACTCTTCTGATGGGATTGGTGATGTGATTTGGGGCTAATGTGTAAGCACACTGTGACGTTTGGAAGATCTGCCTACCGAAGTGAACCGATGTTTTCCAAGTGATCAGTGCATGGTGGTACAATGAATGATGCATACACGAAAGACATGTCAAAGAGGAAAATCCGGTAAACTTTAGACTGAGTCTGTAAAGGTTACTGATATAGCAGATTTCACATTAGAACTAGCCTTTAAGAAATGATCAAAGCTGGGCATAGTGGCACATGCTTGTAATCCAGGATTTGAGAGGCTGAGGCAGGAGGATTATGGTGAATTAGAGGCCAGCCTGGTCTACATAGCAAGACTCTATCAAAAAAAAAAAAAAAATGAAGAAGAAGAAGAAGAAGACCATCTGCTGAAATTTGAGATTTGGTATTGAATCAGAAAAGAATGTCTACAGTAAATATTTCTTCCTTTTCCAAATGCATGTTTGCACAAGGCCAACTTTTCTTCAGATTTATCGACATGACATTGCAACACATTTAAGGCAGACCAAAAATTATCGCCTGCTATTAAGTCAGACACTAGTTTTGCAAAATTGTGAAACAAAATCACTTTTCCGCAAACAACTTTTGAAAAATGGGTCTCATGACTGTTATTTACATTAATATGTTACTAATGTTAGTTGCATTTAGGTAATGGCTTTATTATTGTTTAAACAAAACTAAAAGTATTTTCAGATTATTTTAAAAATAAAGGCATCATTAAAATACAATGTTTTCAGCTTAACTTGCTAAGAAGGTAAATGTCAATAGGCCCCCACACAAATGCCCTTTGAGGTCCTCAATAGTTTGGTGCTGGAGACTGAATCTAGGCCCTTCCTCATGCTAAGCACACGCATCCACACCCTCAGCCCCATGCAAACAAGTCCTGAGATTTAACAGTGTGAGAGCTGCTGATGTGAAAACCTTGAGGACTATGGGGTTTTAGTATTCTCTCAGGTGCAGCCGAGGAGCTGCTGAAGGCTTTAGGCAGGTGAGCTCAGGGGCAGATCTTGAAAATCATTAACCTTGCGTGTGTGTTTGTGTGTGTGATTAAAATATGTTAACAGCTTCTGCAGCTCTGACAGGCCAAGGGACCCTAATGTGATATTTCCAATCTGTTCCAAATCTCTGCTAGAGAGGAACACCTACCTGGCTGTTCTCTCCGTAGACCACAGGGATGGAGCCGGCAATCAGTGAGGCTTCCTTGCTTGCCCTTTAATTAACTGCATTCAAGTCATCTGAGCCATAACAAAAGCATTCCGTTAGGAGCCACTTAACAAACACCCTCAAGGGACACTGCCTTGTTGGAGTTGATGGAGGGCACCTGAAAAGATTAAAGTCCTTACCCTTGAACAGTCTGGGGTCTGCGTGGAGGGCGGGGTCTGCTTCGTGTAGTCAGTGACTGCTGTCCTAGCCTCCTCCGACTGGCCTTTGACCTTAGGGTGGTGTGAGCTGTACTCTCCCATATTTCTCCTGATCTTATTCTTCTCGGAAGTCCAATTGTGCCAAAGGGGAGAGAAGGGATCTGAATGGGAGAGTGGGGGAGGAAAGAGAGGAGAAAAGGAAACCAGCTGTTCTAGCTGACACATCATTTTCAGTGCACCAAGCGCCCATTGTTCAAGTTCCTAAACTTGCCCACTGCTGTGACTCTGGGCTTCCTTGTGCATTTAGTAAACAGCGTGTAGCGGACTGAGCAGGGGAAAGGAATATTTGTGTCGCTAAGCAGAGGTCAGCCTGCTGCAGTTCCTCCAGGCAGGAATAGGAAAATAGGGGGGATTGTTGTACCCTGGGCAATGTCACAGGGAAGTGAATGCTGACTCTCTGGACTTCAGCATGGCCCAGGGACAAAGAATGTGCAGGCCAGCGTGAAACCACTGCACACAGAGCCAGGCTCTCCACAACACCTGCAGAGCCCCCAGGCCTGGGCAGGACACACAGCCTGACAGTGCCTACTGCCTAGGAGCCTTTGCACCTGCAAGGGAAGCTCAGCTTGGCCTGTCAGGGAACAGGGTCTCCCTCTTGAAGATGCAATGCCTTTCAGCATTGTGTTTCAAAGGCTTTCAGAACTAAGCAGCAAACTGATTTTTTCTAAAACGTGGGTAGTAGATTGGAAGCAACTGCATGGGTGTGTTTCCTGGGAAGGGACGTGGAGATGGTGTGCAAGGCAGGGCTCCCTCCTCCTCCAGAGCTGCTTGTCTGGCAGGGCTCAGGCCTCCTGGGGACGGTTCTGCCTGGAGCACAGAATTCTACCTTGCGTCCCTGTCCCCAGGAAGTCGCCTCTCTTTTAGGGTCTGCGGTGGACTCCGCATAATTGTTTTCTTTCTCTCTTCCAGGAGCAGAGCTGCACTCTTGGAGCGAACTTACAGACCTGTCAGTGGAGAGGAAAGATGAATCCTCCAGTGTATTATTTCCAAATCCATTGCTTTCCATGATCCCCTTGCAAAGAGGGAAAATCCCTGAAGAGGTATTTCTGGTGTGACTTCGCCTCTTCATCTCCTTTCCAGTCTTCCTCACATGAAAAATCCGCACGAGCTTTAGTCACATTTACAAGACAGGCAGCTTGAGCATCCTGGGCTGGTTTGTGAGTTTGCTTTCTGATACTTTGCAAACTACTGAGAAGAGTTTCTCCAAGGTGGAAATGCATTCCTTTGGCTCCAAATCCTTTAACACCCTGATGTGAGGGATTGTAAGCCAGCAAAAAGACTCCTTCTCCTTTCTCTATCGGGATGTCCCTTGTCCATCTGCACATGTGTTCAGAGCTGTTTCCTGCTCCTCCTCTTCACCAGTGCAGCCCTGTTGCAAGTCTTCATCAGCTATGCTGTAGATTTCTGTGGCATCTTAACTAGTCCATTTTCCTGAGATGCTCCTTCCCTATTCATCCTCTGGACTAGCACAGGTCACTCTGCCCATGAAGTGTCTCTCCTCAATCCTGGTGACCTCCTGTTGCCTGAAGGTAGAAGGCTGGACTCCCGCATGGTGTTTATGTAACTAGTGGTTAAACCTGCAGACGTCCCATGGGTAACTGAAAGCAGGAGGCAGCTTGGCCTCTCTACCTTCATTTTGCGGTACTGGGGATCGAACTCAGGACCTTGCGCTTGCCAGGCAGGCGCTTATGCCACTGAGCTAAATCCCCAGCCCTCTACCTTCATTTTGGAGACATTAATTTAAATACTTTTATCAGCACATGTTTGTAGTATACAATGATCACATTCATTTTGGGGACCTGGTGCATATATAAAATGCATCTTTTCACTCTGCATATGCTTTTCGTATCTGTCTCCTTGTTTACCTTAAAACCCTGGGTCAGGTCCCTGCTCAGCTCTGTGTGCAGATGTGGTAGTCACTTAGGGAGTGTCTGTAACACAGCTTATTAGCCCCAGATGTGCCCAGCCTGTCTCGTCCCCCTTCAAGCCTGAGGATACCAAAGTAAGAGCTGCTGATTTTCAGGGTTTTCAGGGATATCCAAGTGCCAGCTTTTACAACGTCCAGGAACAGTGCCTAGAAGTCTCCAGTCAGTGCCTCGCTCTGCAGAACACTGGATTCCAGGAAAAAGCAAAGCGTTGCACACCACGCCATGCCGCGACCCCAGGCTGCCCCACCATCAAGCCAGAGCTGTCCTCTCGGGATGGGAACAGAATAGCCTGTCAGGTGGTGATGGCTGTCCAGGGACCTTGCAGCACTGGTCCTGAGAACCAGTCAAGCAGACCACATGCCGGACACTCCCTACACTGCCAGCTCTGCAAACCTCCAATCCAGGCCTCTGTTCCCACTTGCTACTAAATTCCAAAGTCTCTGCCAGGCCCTGAAGATAGATCTTGATATTTTATCTGTCCTCCAAGCATGGCCATGCTGGTCTTCAGCTCTTCAGCTTTCCTGCTCTTCAGCACAGTGCATCTCCTGGGTTGGCATTATGGGATGGGTGACTGAGCTTGGTCTGTTGGTATCTGCAGAGCTGGAGCTTTTGTCCTCACAGAACAAGAGAACACTGGATGCTCCCTGAGTATTCCCTGCTTTTCTGCATTTGCACTCCCTTTCTTGCAGATAGTGGGGCCAGGGGTCAGGTTTCAGTCAATGGGAGATGAGCAATAGTGAGAAAAGCCACAGTGAGGCCTGGAATTTTCTAGAAACTTTTATGCTAGCCTCAGTGGTCTCCTGTCCTGCCATGGAGAGCTCTCAGGCTATGGACTCATTATTGACTGACTTGTAGACCACTAAAATCTAGGTTGAAATCCTAACCCCTACTATCTGTGAATGTGACTTTATTTGGAAACAGGGTTCTTCCAGGTGACCAAGTCACGGTGGGGTCATTAGGGCAGCCCCTAATCTAGTAAGGCTGAGGGACACACGCAGTGGTACAAACGCCATGTGAAGAGGAGGCAAAGATGGGAGTAATATGGTCACAGAACAAGGGATGGCTGGGGCCATCAGGAGCTGGGAGAGGCCGGGAAGATCCTTCTCTAGAGCCCTGGAGGGAGCTGCTGCCTGCAATGTCATTTCTTATGCATGGGATAAAACCTCTGCGGTGGTCCAGACTTAAGAATGCAGTTGTTACCAAGTTGTCTTCGCTTCTCCTGATGAAATCAGTGTTAAGTTCTCTTCCAAGTGGGCCCAAGCCATTCTCCCAGCATCCTCTCCACTCTACCCTATGTCCCAGGGATATCCTATGACTCCTTTTGGGTTGCTGCTCCTGTCTAGAATGTTCTTTCTTCTTTTTAATCAGGAGAAATCATATCCTATTAAAACACAGTTCAAACATTCCTTTCTCTGACCGATTCTCCCAACATCTTTTGTTCTTGTAGCTTTTGCCTACATTTCTCCCAGTGTTAATCGCCACCAGTGGTTCCATGTTGTGGATCTGCCTTTGTGCATGTGCAGAAAGTGCATATGCAGAGGCCAAGAAGAGTATTTTACCATATGCGTCTCTGGTTTCTAGATGTATAAGCACAGTGTTGTCTTAAAGACATTTGCAAAATGAATTCCAAGAGGACCCCATGGGAGCCTGGCTCTGGGAAGGTCAAGGTCAAAGGGGCTCTCTGGTTGAGGTACAAGATCTGTCCTTGGCTGTCTGCCCTCAGTGATGCTTGAGTCCTATTGGCTTCCTAGGGACAGGGCTTACAGCAGTGGTCAGTCCCGCCTGGGGAACGCTTTGCAGAGCTGGTCGGTTACAGGAAGGCCTGGTGGATCTCTCAGCTCTTCTGTTCAGTCTATACTCACTTCACCTCCCTAAGAGATGGGAAGAACCTCTGTGCATATGTATGTATGTGTTCATGAGAGAGAGAGAGAGAGAGAGAGAGAGAGAGAGAGAGAGAGAGAGAGAAAGTATTGATGAGAGTCTTTAATGGATTCTGTAAGCTGAGGATTTTTATTGCCTTTTCTTTTGGTCTTTTTGAGGTAGGGTCTCACTATGTAGCTGGCCTCAAACTTACTTTATACTCCAGGTTGGCCTCAAACTCACAGAGATCCTCCTGCCTCAACCTCCTGAGTGCTGGGATTATGGGCATGTGCCACCATGCCTGGCCGTGCCTTTTTAAAAAAAATTCTTGTTGATTATATTATTTTTGCAGTCCCAGGTATTGAACCCAGGATGTTCACACTGAGCTACATTCCCAGCCATTTATAATATTTATTTATTTATTTATTTATTTATTTATTTTAGTATTGGGATTGAACTCAGCTTTCATATCACGCTCCCAGCCTGCCTTTCTTTTTCTATTTTTGTTCTCTCTCTTCTCTCTCTTTTTATTTTAAATTTGAGAAAGGGGTCTTGCTCAGTTGCCCAGGCTGAGCTTGAACTTATGATCCTCCTGCCTCAGCTCCCTCATGTGCTGGGATTCAAATTCTCGACTAGGATGGTATGAAAGTGACACACATTCAGTGAAGAACATGGCCTGAATATGCATTTCTTCCTGGGCTATTGATACGTGCCTTGACTATGTCACTATTTATTCACCCATTTTACTAGTGATGAGTATGTGGGTTGCTTTTTTTTTTTTTAAATCAGTATCGTTTTGTGATATGTATTAAATATACACGTTGAGGGGAATTGGAACAAACACATATCTCGTCTTGGCCCTCTTTACTTCCCTTCCTCTCCCCTTGTTCCTGTCTCTCCTTCCTTGGACCCTTCTCCCATCTCCAGGACTTTGTCCTGTTTCCTATCATCTGTCTTTTAGTTTTCTTCTTTAAATTACTTATACTTTGGTCTTAAACCTTTTGATGTTTAACATTCTGTGATTTATTTCACTTAGCTCTATAGTCTCGAGGTGCATCCAGTTTCTTACAAATGCCTCAAATGTGTCCTATTTTATGGCTGAGTAGCACTCCACTGTGTATATATGACACATTTTCTTTTTTTTAAATAATTTTATTTAAAGAGAAAAAAACAAAACAAAACAAAACAGAATAAAGGGTAGCGACAATACAGTATTCCAAGGAAAAAAACAACAACAAAAAAAACCTAAGAAATTATTACTTGACAAATTACATACTGACTTCTTGGTAATAGTTGTTCAAATTACAGAGTTAAAACATATAAAGTATACATTCAAACAGTGAGACTGTTAACAGCTCTGCTCCATGATCTGACAAAAACAGCAATATGGTCATCCATCTTACCCACTCAAATATACATGCAATTATATCAAAAGCGTAAAATTAAACACAACAAAACAGAGCAAAGTGGATCACAAGAAAGCAATGTAAGAGACAAAAATTTCAAAACTAGACAATTGGAGATATTCACTCTCTATCATATTGACTCTTGTTTTCTTCCAAATAGTTGTCCATATTGTCACATATAGGGAATTCATATGAAACAACCTAGTATGGAATTGATCTGAGCAGGACGGGGAGGGCATTACAGGTCTTCAAGAACAGACATTAGGGAAGCCAAGAATGGCTGTCATAGTGTCTCTCATTCTCCTCAAAACAGCTGTCCATACCTTAATGTGTGTTGAACTTAAACAAGACAAAGCAAGCTAAGATCACTTTGAACAAAAAGTGATAGTTTTGCTGGACTACATTTTCTTTATCCACTCACATTGCTGTATCCTCTCCCAACATTTAGCTATCATGAGTTGTGCTGCCAGAAGAACGGGCTGATGTGGCTCTGTGATAAGATACCTTTAATTTCTACTGCCACTGCTGCTGTGTATGTACTTAAATGTGCATTGATCCCATGTGCATTTTTAACATCGCTGGATAGAACCTCTCTCCAGCTGCAGAGTCACAGCTTCTGGCCAGAGGAAGCTGCCATGCCCCAGGTTACACTTCTTTCCCGGGGCAGCCTGTGTCCCTTGGTGGTGGTGGTGGTGGGGGGGGTGGAACAAAGGGGTATAAAGGCCTGTGGGTAGACTAGAAATGCTACCCATGCTGTGACTGGGGACACTCACCCTTACCAGTACTCACCCTAGGAGCCTTCCTCCACCTGTGTCTTCTCCTTCTGTCTCACTCTCTTTCACACTTGGCCCCGTTCAGTTTCCTCTTCAGGTTTCCCCACTTTCTTTCCTTTCCAGTCATGCTGTGTTTTCTCTCCCCTTCTCCGTCATGAACCCCTTCCCGTTATCTGTTTTTGTACCTGGCCTCAGCTCAGGAGGTCATAATTCCCAGGACATCCACAGCCTGTTTCCGGCTTCCTCATCCTGGGCGGGAACAGCCAGAGATTAGCAGGAAGTGAGGACCCCATGACTCTGGGGCCCGCTCCATTAACCCTTTCTGTGGAGCTCGGAGAAAACTGCCCACTAAAGACCGTACACGTGTTTACAGTTCCCCTGTGTTCACTAAGGGCTGGAAGGAAGCGTGTAGCAGCAGGAAGTGGCAGGGCTGGATGGAGGTGAGACAGGAAGTGAGTGATGTTTGCCTGTGCCTTGGTCCTCTAGTGCCCTTCCAGTGAGGTCTCTGCCTCCTCCATGGGCTTGGTTCAATTCCTGCTGGTCTGAGCCCCACTGTGCACCCTGGGGCTCAGGAATCCACTTCCTTTTGCTGTTTCTCACATCTCCTACACCCTCCTGTTACCCAGTAATTGATTATTCCATTACCTCCCACCCTCACCTCATACCCAGAGAGCCTTGAAAATAACTGAGGTCTTGCTTCTTCAAAAATCTTTTCAATGTCCCTCAAGGAGTCAGGTCTACTGCAACAGCCTGAGGGCATGGGGAGAAAGTATCTTTGCTCCTGAGGTCTGCCCCAGTCAGCTTAGCCTTCCTAGCCTACTCACTGGAATTGCATTCCTCTTTATGCATTTTCTTTTAAAATGAAACAACCTCTGGGAATAATGTGCTGAAGGGGCACTGTCATTACTTTGGTGTCTGTCATTATTATGATATGGAGCCATTGGTCCAAAACCAACCTCCCAGTTGTGGTATTGCTACTATGAAAAGGTTTCATCTTCCGTTTAACATATTCCTATGTCTTCCAGAAAAACACTGTTGGGAAAGCAGATTATGTTTTCTCCCAGATATCCTTACTTTTCAAAATGCTCTATAACTGACCCATTATTCCTCCATTTCAAAGCCTTTCTTAGTTCTTGTATTTTTGTGTAGGCTGTGATATCACTTGCACTAACAATTCTTATTCAAGTGCTGGTTCCTCTGAGTTGGCCACGTGGGGAGGGGTGTGAGTTGGTGGTGCTTTGGTCTAAGAATAGCTTTGATGAAATGGCACACATGGTATGCTTTAAAAGACAACACAAGAGTACTTCCAAAGTCATGGTGAGATAGGCAGCAATAACCTTGGAACCGGCTCAGGCCTTGTAGAGAGCCCTAGCTCCGTGCCGTTGATTGTTTAAACAGAGAGCAGGTGTAACATATATCACACATTCAACACAATTGGATTCTCCACGTGTCAGGTGCTCCTCATGGACACGGGGTTCCTGGCTGCCACCCCACCTAGCCAGTTCCAACGCCCTCCGTCCTAAACACTGTGTCTGGTCTGATCAGTGCATTAACATCTGGGGCATGTGTGCTGGGGGATTGGAGAAACCACTCCGACTCTTCAAAACTTATAACCAAAGGGCTAGAATAACATATTAAGCAAACTAAGACCCTGTCACAGGTCAAATAAAGGGACTGCTCTTAATAACTGTGCAGGCAACAGGTATCACCCGGCAATCCAGGTCCAGTGGTCACTGTGATGCTAAAGGGACTCCTTGCAGGAGGCTTTGGCTGTGCCCCTGGAGGCCACCATGGGAGTCAAGGGAAAGCCTGCGGCCAGTGGATGGAGAGAGGAGGAAGGCGCTCCGAGCAAAAGCACTGGAGAGGGTTCCTGGGGTGCCTGGACAGAGCACCCCTAATTTAATCTGGGATGAATGAGGCTCTGGGCAACTGTGCAAGTACAAAAAAGAGATTATCTTAAACTGCCAAGTGTGATTTATGTTAAACCTGAGACTTCCCGCAGTGCAGAAGGTGTTTTGGAGACTCACGGGCTGGTGCCTTTTGGGGCTTGGAAAGCAGCGTGAAGTCATGCTTGGTTCAGCCTTGGCCAAGAACTACCTGTTGTAAGGATGCAAGATAAATCAGCCGCTGCCTGAGCCCATTCCAGCTCCAGATCCCAAGGTAAAATAAAACTATTGGTGGCAAAAAATACTCAGAATACAACAAACTCGTGTTAGCCAGGTAAAACTTGTTGAAGCACTGACTTTGAAGAAAATAAGGAAAATGAAATAAAACCCAGTGCATCTTTAATGATTATGGATAACATGGAAAAAAATAATTTTCACATTCTCTTTACATGTGATTTAAGAAGAATAATTGCAGAAAAACTTCTCTAGCAGCATTTTTTCACAATTCTTGTTTTTAAAAACTCTACTTTTTTTCTTGAGTAGTATTTAAAGGAGATGATACCATTTCATGCATTGCATTAAACTGAATGTCTTCAGCTATAATTAATTTTTAGTGTAAAATAGCACCAAAGCAGGCATATACATTATCATATTCAACAGATTTCCTGAATTATTCACTTAAAATTGGCTAAGTTTTCACCTTTTTGTAAATAATTTTTTAGTATATGTGCTGCTGAGATGAACACTTTATAAACACAAAAAGTATTTTGAGTGTTCTGCTGATATTCATCAGAGCAGGCTGGGTAGGATAATTTCTGCCAATTAATAGCAGCTGGTGAATGAAAGGTGCCCTGGCTGACTGCAGAATGGGGACCCAGTTTCAGTGTTGGCCATGCCAGCAATGTGGGATGGAGCAAACTGCCCAGTACCTTGGAGTCCCAGGTAGGGCAGAGGCATGAAAGGTCTCTTTTCTGCTGCAAGAGATAGGGACAGGAATCAAACTGATTTAGTAACAAGGTCATCTGCTCCACCTCAGGCAAGGGAAGCTGGAAGAGCAGTGGTTGTAGGGAAGTTGGTTCAGAGTTATCAAGGGTCAAGTCCTCTCTGTCTTCAGCTCTGCTGTCGCCTCATTCTCAAACTGGGATGGGAACAAGGAAGCAGAGGCAGTTCCAGCTGTCCAGACACAATAAAGTCCAGAGGAGGAAAAGGTGTTCCTTTCTTTCCATGGCCTTTCTGATGTTGTTTCTTCACATCGCATTGGTGAGGTTGGGTCACGTGTCCCTTTATCCCTGCTGTACTCCCTGCCCTGAGGAATGGGTCACTGATGAGCCCAGGCAAATCACTGGCAGGGAACAGATGATTTGGAGTCAACCCCAGTGTCTGTGCAGTGAGGACATCTCATGGTGTTTGGGCCCATCAGTGGATGGACATGTTGTGAATGGCAACACAATCTAAATATGCAAGTTGTCATTATTATTTATTCATAATGGATTTGCATTTGACTAAAAATACTATAATGATAAAGAGAATGCATTACAACATCTAGTATTTGTCCATCAGTAGGGTATGTTTCTAATTCTCCTTCCCTGAAATCCTTTCAAGAAGGTACTTTGTAATAGAGAAATCAGAGGATACCTAAAGAGGATTCACTATCACCCATCACCCACTGGGAGGGCACAGAGGCACATTAGACCACACACGCCAGTGTGGCATGTGACAAAATTCAGATCCCATGAGTCAGATCAGAGCCAAGTGTCTACTCAGAGAGGCACAGAGAAGCCTGAGCTCCTTTTGCAGATGTAATGGAACACAAATCCCAGGGTTTCCACTTACTACCTGGGTGACAGATCGATTTCCTTATTCTCTCTGAGCCTTGGTTTCCTCAACTGTACCACGAGCCTAAAACTATCTCATGCGTTAGATTTCATGAAACAAAGCTGAAAGCGTTAATCACAGTGTTTATCAGAAAAACAGATGTTCACATAGGAAGTGTTTTCAAATTATTATTTAAAATGTAATAATATCTCGGAAAATGTCAAATCTCAATAAATTTTGGTCAACAGATACTTATAAATGAAAGCATCTACTAAAAATGAACATATCCTCTATTGGAAGTAGTGGCTAGGGAAGGAGGGATGCAGTAAGAACAATTACAAAATAACTAAGTACCATTCTATGGTTCTGTGACCAGCCAGAAAGAACAGAGAGTGGGAGTGTGTGAGTGTGTGCACATACACAAGATATATTTTCATATCCAGGACCAATATCTTTGACCTTTATTTTTGTCAGCATCGAAGGGCTATGATTTACATATAATAAATTGCATCTATTTTAGGGATACACTTTGATGAGTTTTGACAAATGTAACATGTGTTTAGCCAGCACAATGGAAATTTAGAGGACTTGATCACCCTAGAGAAGTTTGTCAATGTTTCACTGCCCTGGGGCAATTGTTCCTTTCTCAGTCGCTATAGCTTAACTTGGCCTTAGGATTCCCAAACTTTGTCCAGGTTCTCTGGTTCGTGACTGCAAACTAAAAGGGCATCGTGGACACTTGACATGTGTAGTGGTTGATTGTGTCAACTTGAGACATTTAGAAGCTTAACTAAAAGGGTTTAGCAAAAGGGTGTAGAAGAAGACCCACCCTAGGGTGGCTCATCACCTGGGGGTATAAAAGGGAAGGAGGAAGGACGAATGCATTCCATTCTTGGGAGAAGCTCCAGTCTTCACCTTTGGTTGAACCTCGTCTCCTGGCTTCCAGTGTAGACTCTTCAGCCTTCCATTGTAGAGCCTTCAGCCTTCTGTCACAGACCCATCAGCCTGCTGGTGTGGACTTGCACAAGACATTAGGGTGAACTCCAGACCTGGGATTGAATCCTTCGGCCTCCAGTGTGTAGACGCCCTCTGCACGCTTCCTCATCCGACTCTGTGGCTGACGATCGTAAGCCAATTTTATTGTTTCTTATACATCTGTATATCTCGTGTTATATCTGTTTTCTCTAGTAAAACCCTGACTAATACAACGTGTTTTAGGAATTGAAAATATGGACACGTCTGTTGAAGACTATGGGAACCACTATTACAAAACCCTCTGGACCTAGTGACTCACTCAGTGAAACTGTAAGGTGTTTCTTTTGGTTTAGAGACACAATGAAAAATTGACCAAGACGCTAATAACGGCCTATCTATATTATTGCAGTTATCATTATATCAGTTTTACATGGCTGAGTTTCGGGTAGGGATGTAGCACAATTCCTCTAATGAGAGCTGCCAGAGTGTTCATACGCGAATCTTTTGGGTACACGCGCGTTCATGTCTCTTGAGTAGATATCTGGATGCAGAATTTTTGGGTCATATGTTAAGTGTCTGTTTAACTTTTTAAGAAACTGCCAAACGGTTTTCCAAAGCACACTTTTTTACAGCCTCAGCTGCTCTACTTCCTCGCCAGCATGGTATCGCCAGTCTTTTTAATTTTAGCCCTTCTAGTGGGTGTATAGTGCTATCTCAATGTGCTTTTTAAATCTGCATTTCCCTGATGACTAATGATGTTGAGAATCTTTATTTTGTGCCTGTTGGCTATTTCCATATCCCTTTTAGTGAAGTGTACCCAGTTAAATTTTTTTAAATGGAGTGGTTTGTCTTCTTAAATTGAGTTGTAAACATTTTTACATATTCTTAATACATGTCCATTGAGGGAAGGTGTGTGTGTGTGTGTGTGTGTGTGTTTTCCTGGTGCTGTTGTCCTATGTATCTCTCAAAGAAGAAAAGCTTTTAATTCTGATAAAATCCTTTTTTTTTCAATATTTTGGTGCTTTTTAATGTGTCCTCAGATTTTTTTTTTGTCTAATGCTAGCTCACAAAGGTTTTACCTTTTTTTTCTAGATGTTTATAGTTTCAGCTTTAACCTTTAGGTTTATGGTCTATTTGGGTTAGTTTTTGCATATGGTGTGAGGTAAGGGTGAATGTTTGGCTTTTTTCTTTATACTATCCAACTGACCAAGCATTATTTGTTGAAGACTATACTTTTCCTGTTGAATCCCTTTGGCAACTTTGCTGAATATTAGTTGACCATGTATGTGTGGGTCTCTTTCTAAATTCTTTCTTTTCCATTCACCACCATAGCACTGCCTTTTGTCAGTACCACATTATGTGATTCCTTTATAGTAAGTCTGGAAATTCAGGTAATATAAATCCTTCAATTTAGTTTTTCTTTTTCAAAATTCTTTTGGCTAAAGTATAAGTCCTTTTCATTTTTATATAAACTGTAGAATCAACATGACATTTCTACTGAAAAGCCTGGTGGAATTTAATAATCTTCTTAAGCATGAATGAGGTGCTAGAATGTAGAGTAAATTTTGATGGTGATTTAAATGGTAAGTGAGAAAAAACAAGAATAGAAAAAAGGAAAGAAAACTTCCAAAACTATTTTTATGATTGCATCCTTAAATCATTCGTTCAGTGTATGTGGAAGTACTTGTTCTCTGGGAGAGGTAGCACATTAAAGTTTTAACAATTCAGCAAGGAAAAGTATAGCTGCTTTGGTATCTAATATATGTATTGAGATTGTAAAGCAATCAGGACATTGGAAGTGGAAAGAACTCTGTGAACAGAAATTTTACAGATGGCATGGTTTGGTTGTGGCTTGTGTTCCTGTGTCAGAGGGCTTGACCCCAGGTATGGAACCTTTAAGTGGCAGAACCCAGTGGAAGGTCCTTAGGTCACTGGGTGCAAACCCCAGCTGGTTTTCTTAAGATAAAAGGAGGAAGTCTGGCCTTCATGTTCCCTGCCTTCCTTTCCGGCCATAGGATCTCTCCCTTCTTGCATGTGTTTCTACCGTGATCTCATCTAACAATAGGCCCTCACCATAGACCAAACCAGTGCTAGGGCTACTTGGTCTTGGTCTTTCAACCTTCAAAACGATGAGCTACATAAACGTCCTTTCTTCATAAAGTAGCCTGCATCAATTGTTTTATAATTATGAAAAACTGATACAGAGAGTGCCAAGATGAATATTTTACTATTTCAGTTTTATTTTGAAAATTGCCATTTGGAATGTGCTTCCTCAGAGGTTACTTTTTCCTCATCCAGATGAGTAGAAACAACGAAGCACAAAGCCTGTGACCTCAGTATGACTTTCAGAGCCGTGATGAGTTGGTGTTTGACAGAGATAAATGGTAAGCAATGCCTATGATCATCCTAGGGAGTCATAAATGTAACAAACAGAATTAAAGTATTAATGATTAGAAAAAGATGACCAGATGTTGAAAGGACAATAATAAAGGTGGGAGACCATGTTTGGTGAGACAGGAAAAAAATGTGTTATTGGGATCCAAAAAGTCCTCCCAATGGCTCATTGTGTTGATGACTTGGCTGCCATTTTGGGAAGTGATCAGATCACAAGGGATCTTGAAGGTAGTAGGTGATGTAGGTGTGACCACAGGGAGAGTATCTTGCCTCTGGCCCCTGTCTATCTGGCTTTCTCGTCCTCTCTTCTTCCTGGCTGCATGAGGTGAGCTGTTTTCCTGCATTATGTCCTTCAGTCATGGTGTTTCTGTCTTACCACAGAAAGTAACTGAGCCAGCTGACCATGGACTGAAACATCTCAAACCATGAGCCAAGATGAATCTTTCCTTCAAGTTGTTTCTCCCAGGTATTTTGTCATAGTAACAGAAAGCTGACTAATAATATACATACTTCTTGTTGCCAAATGTCCTAGGTTTGTGACCCCTCCACTTTCTTTCTGTGATAATCAGATGAGTAGATTGTAACACACATTTTACAGTTGGCCTTGAGGGCTAAACACAATTGTTTCAGCTGCCGTCTGGATATTTCAGGTACCCTGACATCTGACCGTAATACTAATTCTCTGCCATCTGCTGTAGCAGCTGTATTCTTTTTGAAACTGTTCAGGGTCTTTAGCACACCTTCCTTAAATTTGGTTTTTCTCCAACTTAGATACCAAAGCCTAAAATGAAAATGAACCACACTTCCCAGTTTCATTTGCTGCCAGGACACAGATCTGTGGTCTGGTGTCCACTAGGCAAATGTACCCGTGTGAGGCTTCTTTAATTCCAAGTGGAGTGGTGAAGAGAGAGGTAGGATGGGGGGCATTTTCATTTTGCTGGTGACAAGGCCAAGGTGACTCCATTTTGTTTTAGGACTCCATTTTAGTTTGTGGTTAACCTTTAGTTGAACCTACCCCTCAAGCCCCCTCCTAGTTAACCATAAAGGCCACAAAGGGAGGAACAAACAGTTACAGCTGACCATTGACCACATCCTGCGTGACAAACAGACCAGATATATGGAAATGATCTTGCGATGTTCTTGTAAAATTCCATAGGAAATAATGTGGTTGCTATGGTAACTGAGGAACTTGTTAATGCATAAAAAACCTTGAGAACAAAACCTCAGGGTCGGTGCCGAGCCAATTGCTGGCCGCTGGCTAATAAAGCTTGTTTGTATCCACTCTTGGCCTCTGTGAGTGTATCTCTCGTGTCTGCCATAACACTGGAATAAGTGCTGGCAGAGGCAGTGCTGTTCTGGATCGTTATCTATCGTCTTCCTTTTGTGATACCAGAGATCGGCTCAGTACCTTCACACTGTGCTAAACCCCCAGCCCCTTTTCTTTTATTTTGAGCCAAGTTCTCACTGAATTTCCCAGGCTGTGCTTGAGCTCCCAGTCCTCCTGCCACAGCCCCCCAGACTGCTGTGATTACGGTCTGTAACTCCCCACCCATCTTTCCTTTCTATTTTCACAAGGAGTTGATCCTAGAAATTCAGCCTAGAGCCCTTACACCCTCTTCTTCCAAATAGTCTTGTGGGCACCTAATAACTCACTGTAATCACCTTCTTTCCAAATAGCGACAGAAGATTCTTTTGTTCCAGTTCAACACCCAGAGCAAAATCCTAGAAGTAACAGATACTAACTATGCAAGCTAGAAACCTTGGTGGCAATGCCTGGTCAGTTTCTCTCTTTCATCATTGTAACCATTCATTTGCCAAGTTTTTCTGATTTATCTGCTGAGTCAATCTGCTTCTCTCTTTTTCCACTGTCCTGCCCTAGTCAAAACACCATTGTCTCTCATTATCACTTTGACAGTAGCTTCTAACTGGGCAAACAGTGTGGTATGTCCATACAGTGGAATATTACTTAACTACAGAAAGAATAAAATTCTCATACAGGCTACAAAATGTAGGAACCTGGAAAATGTGCTGAGTGAAAGAACCTAGACCTGCTAGATTGTATATTGTATGGTCCCATTTATATGAGTAGCCAAAATAGGTAAGGCTATAGAGTCCATTAGTGGGGAGAGACAGCTAATGGGCTTTTCTTAAGGGTGATAAGCATGTTCTGGAATTAGTGAGTAGTGACTGATACACAAAATGATGAATACAATCATAATATTGACTTGCACATTTTAAAATGGTGAATTTTATGTTATGGATGATTTATTATAACAGAAAAATCCATGACAAATCTGGAAAGTGATAAGGAAATAATTTTTTAAAAATATCTACATCTAGGCAGTCCCCCATCCCTTTCTCTCTGCAGCTTATCCTGTCATCTTTCTTTAGGAAAATTATTTAGCTTTTGGGGGGTTCTGAATGGCCCAGAGAAAACCTACCACTGTGTAGCTCTCAGCTTCTCTGGCCCTGTGTTCACCTGAGCTGTGTCTGACTTTTCTCAGGTGGCCTAGTGGGACCCACAGAGCCCTATCAGAGAGAAGCAGGCTTTCTGTTAGCATATGAGGCTTCCTGCCTGGGCCTCCACCACCACCAGGAGCCCT
Organism: Dolichotis patagonum; assembly: GCA_004027295.1. NCBI lineage: Eukaryota > Metazoa > Chordata > Mammalia > Rodentia > Caviidae > Dolichotis > Dolichotis patagonum. The sequence continues at coordinate 16,052 of PVJX010011182.1, read as the reverse complement.
TCTGCTTGCTGATCCTCTGGTGGCCCAGAGAAAAGAAAGACCTAAGCCCTATGGGCTGCTTCCTGAGTCTGCACCAGCCTCTTCCGGTCTTTTTTTCCCCAACCTAGATAGTTCCCTTGGCAACCAACTTAATAGTCACTTGTTTGTTTCAACTCTTCGACTTATTAATGCTCATTCAGTTTTCAATAGTTTGTCTTACTTGAAAAGAAACTGCAGAAGCTGCACTTTTGTTGTTGCTAATTAAAAAAAAAAAAACAAAAAAACAAAAAACCAAATGAAAAACCTTAGGTTTCTACCAAGTTTTTTTTAAAGCACCCATACAGATTTTCCCCCACCAGTGCTTAAAAACACAGTTAACAACAAACACACTTCGTACCTGCTACGTGTTGGATGTAGCTCCATGGTCTTTGCATACAGTCATTTGCATAATCTTCATGACAACCCACAAAATAGGTAGTTATTATCCCTGTTTTACAGATGAGGATAGGGAGGTCCAAGGTCAAATTTCCTGCCCAAGACTAATTCACAGGCCCTTTCTTAGGCTATCCTGAACCAGAAAGTCATTTTTTGGAACTGTGTGGAGTAGCTGCATTTCCACAGGATGCCCATGGAGAGAGGCAGCCTTCCTCCTAAGGGATGGATTCTTAGGGATGGAACTTGGGTGCTGAGCCATAGGGAGGAAGAGAGTATGAGGAAGGGGCCTTTGGTTAGAATGCCTCGCCTCCCACCATTGGGCTTTCAGTACACAAATGCAGTGTCTCTCATTTGACTGATTTTGGCACATGGGCGAGGGGGTTAAGATGCACCAACTCTGGCCCAGACAGAGCTGGGAGCAGGCCCGGCTTCCATAACTTACTTAGTGTGCAAATTTCCTTGGAAATTCTGAAGCTGAGGCTGGCTGAGCCCAGAGGGAATTTCTTGGAGGAAATGCCTACCTGGGTAGCACTTTAGATTTGACTGGGAGCCCTCAGCCTCAGCACCCTTGACATATGGGTCACATAATTCTTTGTTGAGAGGGTTTTCTTGTGCATTGTGGGCTGTTTAACTGCAAACCCTGTGCCTGCTTACCGGATGCCCACAGTATTTGTCTGGTTGTGATGTTGGATGAGACCAAATGTCCCTTCGGCCGCAAAAATCACCCCTGTTTGTGAATCACTAGATTAGATGCCCTGAGGCCTCTTCCCACTCAGCTATGTTTTTCCAATTCTACCATATCCTGTCAACATACTGAGCTGCTTTATCAGACATCCGTCACTCAGAAGTAGAGAGCCCAGAATCTGGAGTGACCACTCAGAGTAGCCAGAGTTCTGCGATTTGTGATGAAAGCCTTCTCCTCTGCGTGGAACCAATCTCTGCCACGATCACACTGTTTCCACTGAGGAAAGCCATCACGTCCCTGGAAAGCCACCTGGTCCCTGTAAGTAATTCTGTATTTTCTGGTTAAAATCCAAAGCCTTTTTTGAATACATTCACAGACACTTCTGAGTTCAGAGTTCCAGTCAGAACTTTTCCTCCTTGGTGACTTCCTCTCCTATAAGGAATCCCTGAGAAATCCTCCTGTTCCCGGAGAAGCCCCTGGAGCGGGCAGGCACGGAGAGGTCCCTGAGAGGAGCGTTAGACAGGTGCTCACCCTGCATCTGCCACCCACGGGCTCCCTCCTGCTCCCTGCTCTCTTCCTCTCCTACCATGGAGAAAATTCTCGGGCTCCTATAAAAGCAAACTCCCACCTCAGTGACAGATCTCATCTCTCTCCTCTGCTCAAGGCTATTCTCCAGGAATTCCTCCCTCTCTCCCCTGAACTGCCAATTACTTCTCTGCTACCTCTTTCACATTAGTGCACAAACTTTTCTTGATCTCAACTGGAGCTCCCGCCCCATCTCTTTCATTTTTATACTATAACTTCCACTTTTCTCATCTTCTGTCTCTTTCTTTCATTTTCTTAAACTTTTTTCTTTTTCTTTTTCTTTTTTTGGTGGTGATGGTAAAATACTGTCACTTAATCTTAGCTGTTACCTTGAATGGATTAAGCAACTCCTGGAGAGGAGAGTGGACCCTGGGAGCTATCTTCACAGCTGATGTTTACAGCAGAGGGCGCTGCTCCGAGGCGGGGCCCAGTTGGAGGTGGGTCCCCGGAGACTGCCTTGGTAGATGTCTCTGGCTGGTGCTCTGTCCCTGTGTCCCACTTCCTGGTCTCCATGAGGTGAGCAGCTCTGCTCCACCACGCCCTCCCGCCATGATGTTCCTGCCTTGGAGCCAGCTGTGGAGCTGTGTGACTCCTTCTGCTTCAGCCTGTAGATGGCTGTTGCCTCTCCCAAGTGGAGTTTTTGGTATTGAAACTCTGGGCAGCTCCTTCCCCTGCTGAATCCTCCAGTTCTAGCACACAGACTTTTCTGTCTGCCCTCACTGGGTGAAGTCCCTCAGCCGTCTTCAGCTGAGATGGCTCCTTTTCCATTATCATCACCATTATCTTCTTCCTGTTCCTCTTCTTCTTCTCTTTCCTCCTCTTCCTCTTCTTCTTCTTTTTCCTCCTCCTTTTCCTCTTCTTCCTTCTTCTTCCTTTTCTTCCCCTTCTCCTTCTTCTAAAGACAGGGTCTATGTATGCAGTTCAGGCTGGTTTTAGATTCACTGTGTAACCCAGCTTGGCCTTGAACTCGAAGTGATCCTTCTGCCTCAGACTCCTGAGTGCTGGGTTACAGGCGTAGGGAAACAGATTCCATTAAACACTAACTCTTATTACCCTCTCTTCCCAACTCCTGACAACCCTTACTCTGTTTTCTATTTCTATGAACTTGACTACTCTAGGTCAAATATCAGTGGGATCACATGTTTATTCTTTTGTGCCTGGCTTATTTCATTTTGCATAGTATATTCTCTTGTATTATTGTGTATGTTCACATTTCTTTCCTTCATGAGGCTGAGTAACATTCCATTGTATTTGTGCACACTATCACATTTGTTTGTCGGCTCATTTGTCATGGTACATTGTGTCGCTTCCACCTTTTGGCTATTGCGAATAGTACTGTTATTTTGGTGGTGTGGAAATATTTGAGCTCCAAGACTTGCCTTTGCTATTTGGTCCCTGAAAAGAGTAGTGTGGGCTGATATAGGGCCACTTTGGGTGGGTTATTACAGAATTAAGAAGTTTTAAAAAATTTTACATAGATGATTCTATTTGTACAGGGTATGTTACATTATAACTGTAGCGTCAGTACAAACAGACTATAAATAGTTCTACATCAGGTTCAGGTTTGGTTTTGCCACCAAAGGTATTAGCTATAAATTTAATTCCAATGTTTTAGAACTACTTAGATTTCAGAACTTTGGATAAGTGATTGTAAATCTATCAGGTTATCAATTTGTGTAGGTAAGAAGAAAACAGACTACTTTTAACCCATTAATTTTTCTTGCTATGATTTATCTCTATGATCATTTTAATAGAATTAATTATTCAAGAAAAGAAAGAGATTAGTCAATTCTTTCAGTTCTGCCAAAGATTTCACAGGAGCACACAGTTCTCTCTTTTTTTTTTTTTGGTACCGGGGATCGAACTCACGACCTTTTGCTTGCCAGGCAGGTGCTTAAGCCACTGAGCTAAATCCCCAGCCTGAGCACACAGTTCTCAAGTCAGCAAGAGCCATGGAGAGGGTGAACTTTTGAGGGAAGTGAATGGGAGAAAATAAAATAGGCCATGGCAACTACTTGGGAAGTAAGACTCATAAAAGCCACTGCAGAAAGTTCAGCAGAATTTAACTTTCTAGTCTTTAGATCAGATAGATGGCAATCTATGAGAAATACAGTTGTTTTAGGCTAACTACCTGGTTAACATGGCTATATCATTCTCCAGTCTTTATTCTGTGTGAAGTCAGTGTTATGCACTGTAAGTCCATTTCTTATTTAGTCCATATAAAACTCTGGCTCATAGCGCAGCATCTCTAACTCAGAAATACTAAGAGATGCTAGAGAATGTAGCATCTCTAACTCAGAAATACTAAGAACTTCGGGATGGCGATAGAGGTGCATTAAATCCAGAGCAAAGCCCAAGGGTGAGCCCTGCAACAGCACAGGTGGAACAAGTGAAGCGGGGTGTTACTATCCCCATTTGTCATGTGAGGCAGCTGAGACAGAGAGGCTGCACGTTACACAATGTCAGACAGCTCAGCTGCTGAGTGCCAACAGACAATGCGGGACTTCTTAGTCTTTGAACTTTTGGTTAATTCGGGGTAGATGTTCAGCGAACACTACCATTGCCTAAATCAAGACAATTCAGGAAGTATAAAGGAGTGTCTAGAAGTCTTATAGGTTTTACAGGACCAGGAGAGAGAGCAAGCCAAAATATGGTGACACGTACAAGTACGACTACATCACTGAAAATATGCAGGACATCCTCATCCTGATTCTCCTAGCTTTTTCCCACCCTTTTATGCAGTTCAGGCTGGGCTTGAACTCACTACATGACCCAGGCTGGCTTCAGACTCGCAGAGATTCTTCTGCCTCAGCCTCCCAAGTGCTGGGATTACAGGCGTGCACCACCATGTCCGGCACCTGCCAGTGTTTATAGTGTGTATTTTTTTTAAAATTCCTCTTGGAGGACGATGAGAGCTAACTTGTGAAGGTTCTGATTAAACAATTAAATTGAAGTAAATCAAACTAAATACTAACCAGTGTCTTCCAAAGGATAAGAAAAAGCGTCTGATCACTCCAATCCCGAAAGCACAGGGCACCTGTGTTCTCAGCACCTAACTCTTCCTCCATACTTGCCGTATTTCCTGCGGACCTCACATGGCAGCTGCTGACATACTGCTGAGGCGCTTGAGTGTGGCTTGTTTCCAGAGGCTGTTGTCATGAGAAGCTCTTGTCAGTAACTATAACTGTACTTGTGCAAATATGACAAAGAATTCTTCCCACAGTTCTGTGGCTAGTAAAATTCAGGTGACAGCTGAAGATGACACGATGGCATGAGAATGGCCAAAGATGTGAAGAATCAGTGCACTCACCACATATTATGATTTGCGGTTGGCTGTGGCAGATGTAGGGACATTAAGCCTTTATCTCCTCCCCATGCGGAATTCCAGTGAGATGGAATGACCATGACAGCTGACACTTCCAGCTGACCTTTTATCGGAGACCCTTAGCTTTGCTGATCTAAAATAAAAAAAGCTTCTTTTGCTTCCTACTGGCATGGAAGTCCTGGAAAGCCATCAGGATTGAGATGCTTCAGAGAAAGTGTCCCAAATGATAGCACAGAGACTTAACTTTTCCCTCCAAGAAGGGAGGACGGAGCCATGTGGGGATTTAGCATCTCAGAAATGTAACCTAGGGTCCCCAACTCTTCCCAGGTTTCTACTTCACTACCAGCATATTGGCTTTCATCCTTGACTTTGTACTTTCAAAGTCATGCAAAACATCATTTCCTTGTACCTTGTGTCCAAGTATAGACAGTTTGCCTTATTTGGGTTCACCTAAAACCAGACCCTTATTTGTTTATCTGAGAGCTGAACCAGAAGCAAAAGGAGAAGCAGAGTGTTGGATAGAGTGAAAGGAAAGGCCAGTAGCGAATTATATCGTGGAGCCTGGGCTTCAAGCTGCCAGGATTTCCTGGGAAATGCACAGTGCAGTCAGGACCATCCACCTGGAAGATGAATCTTCAGAGCCTTTGACTGTGGCTCCTGTTGCCCAGTGGCTGGGAAGGGGGTAAATGCAGTCGTGTAGGGTGGCAAGGGTATAGTGCAGGAAAGGCTCAGAGGCAAAAACGTAAAGATGCTCGATGTGTGGCCCTAAGCTGCTGTGCTGTCAGCCCGAGGAGAATAGAGCTCCACCTTGCAGTGGAGGGCCTGAAGCTAAGGTTCCAGCTGACATCTACACCGGAAACTAAGAGGGTGTGATAGTTACTTTTCTCTTTGCTGGGACCAAATACCTGGCCCCCAAAATTAGGGGAAGAAAGCTCACAGTTTGTGGAGGTTTCATTCCATTATCGGCTGGCTCCAAGGCAGGCACAGGGGCAACCATTCATGGTGGCGGCAAATAGCAAAAGCAACAGGAGAGGAACGAGGGCAACAAAGGCAAAAGTGACCAAAAGGGAAGAGAGAGAGAGGAGACTCTTTCTGTCCCTTATATTGCATGTGGCCTACCCACCCTGGGGTGAGTGTAGCACTCATACCCATAATCTGCAGAACTAGGAAATGAATCAGTCACAAACTCTAGATTCAGCTGCTTCCACAGAGCAATACCCCTCCTAGGGGAGGTGATAAAAAGGAATGCAGTGAATGCTGTTACTGAGTGCCATCCAACAGAAAGGCAGGCAAAGAATGACATGTGTCCTCACCTACCTCATTCCCTGGATCTGGCACCATGTGACTTCTGGCTGTTTCTCAAAGGTAGACATTTTGAGCCAGTTCAGGACATCAAGGCAGTCACAACAGCAAACTAAAGATGTTCATGAAAAAAGACTTCCAGAATTGCTTTAGAAAGTGCAAATAATGATGAGATAAGTGTGTTCAAAGCAAGGGGGTGTATTCTTAGGGGGATTAGTGGCAATGTATAATTTACTGCAAGAAATTTGAAACATTTTAAAATAGTCACCATGTTTTTTGGTTGTTCCTGATATGTATTCATAAACTGCTGTTGATCGCATCTGTCCAATATGGGGTGTTGTGAACTTGGTCACCTCCACAGCTTTATGGTGGGAATACATTCTCAAAATCGTCACTATTGTAATTAAAAATTTACCTGAAGCTAAAAGTAAAATACCCGAGGGATATTGTATCAGTCAGGTTTTAGAGGCTGGGACAAAAATAACTGAGAATAAAAATGTAAAGGAGCCAAGGTTTTTTTTGGTTCATGATTACTGAGGTTTCAGTTCATGGTTGGCTTGCTGCATTACTCCTAGGCCTGTGATGGGCAGAAACTTGGTGGTTTGAGGGTGTGGTCAAGGAAAGCTGCTCGCCTCACGGCAGCGGCGGAGGGAGAGGGGAGAGTGTACTCTTTAAAAGCACACTTGCTTCAATTAGTTACTCCTTCTAACATTTATATCATCTGCCAACAATGCCATCAGTTGTGAATCCACTGATGAGTTAATTCACTAATGGAGTTAGAGCCCTTGTGATCTAATCACCTTCTAAAAACCCTATGTCTGAACACATGAGTGACTGGGAAAACATTTTAGTTCCAAACATTAACAGATACAATGCAGGGAAGCAGAGGTATCTGCTACAAGGAAGACAGTAGATGTTTCCTTTTTCTGTCTCTGTTTTTTTAATCATGATCAGGCTTTTCCAGAGATTTCCAGCACATGTCTCTCATGCCCCATTGCACAGGACTGGGTCACCTGTCTGTTTAGGATTCAGTTCCTGACAAATAACACTGTGGTGATTCACTTGGGACCAGTCACAGTTAGTTCCCTGTAGTGGTGGTAAGGCCCATCTTCCATGAGCACAATTTTCCCCTCAATGCCTGAATGAAATGAAGATTTTACTAGTACAAAGGAAAAAAGGAATATGTGTTGGGTAGGCAATTGATCAGGTCTATTCTCTTGACAATGGAGAAACCATTCAAGTGTTTAGAAGGCAGAAGTAGTGCCATTCCCACCTAGCTTTAAATCTGGTGACAGAATGAAAGAGCAGAGAGGCAAGGAACTGGGACAGGCCACCCAATTAGCTGTCGAGTTGAGGACCATAACCATAGCAGACGGTACATAGTGTGAGATGCTGCTCCCCAGAATTGAGGAGAGAACAAATTCTATTGGTCACTATTATAAAATACTGCATTGCTCTGGTTCTGAAACTTCAGTATTCTCTGCAATCAGAATCTTAAGGATTCTGGGAAGAGCTGGAAAGGAATCCCAGGGTTTTGGATTCTGGAGTTCAGAGTAAGGCCCTTTAAGTCCCCCAGGCAACTCTGAAGCATGTGATTGGCTACATACCAACTTATCATTCCCTCAGTGAGTTAAAAATCTGGACCAGGATTGCAGCAAACACAGTGGTGGCCGAATCCAGGGTGGATGGCTGGTGAACCCTTTCTAAAGTTCCTCTGTCTACATGGCACAGAATCTGACCTCAGCATAGAGAAGCTCCATGCCCCTGAGTGGTTAATGGTGGGGATGTCCATCCCACAGGGTCTGTGGTTTCAATGACAACCCTTTGAGTCTTGCTGGATCACTCTTCATGTGGTCCTCAGGCCTGTTGGTGCAGCTGGTGACCTTTGTGGATGGGTCCACCTGATATTCAGGCCCATACTGCATGATCATGTCCTGGGTTCCCGTGGTGCCTTCTGATTGAAGCAGTCATTGGCTGACCTGGCTTGAGCCAAGCATCCCCTCACACACACACTGTCATACGTACTCACCGAGGACACATGTGCCAGCCGTTGTTCTAGGCTATGGCATCAGATGAGCTGGGCCTCTGCTCTCATGATGCTTACAGGCTGAGTCACATATTAAATGTTCACACAGTGCAGTGAGCTGAGTCATGTGCCTCCAACATACACTCAAGTCCAAGCTTTTGCCGGTAAATGTGGTCTTATTTATAAATAAAAATTTTACTGATATAATTAAGTTAAAGCTCTTAAAATGAGATCAGTTTGGATTTAGGATGAGCCCTAAATCTAATGATTGATGATATATATTGAGAAATTCAGAGAGAGAGAGACAGAGAGAGAGAGAGAGAGATCTGAGCCTCAGAGCTTGACGGCAGAAGGCCATGAGAAACAGGTGGAGACTAGAGAGATGCCATGAATCAAGTAACACCTAGACCCACCAACCTGGAAGAGACAAAGAAACACCCTCGTTTAGATCCTAGGAGGGAGCATGGCTCTGCTGACATCTTAATTGGACTTCCAGTCTTCATAAATTAGTGTCAATAAATTTCTGTTGGGTCTGACCAGTGGCACACACCTGTAATCCCAGCACTCAGAAGGCTGAGGCGGGGGATCCTCATGAGTTTGAGGCCAAACGGGGCTACACAGTGCATTCAAAGCCAGCTTGAGTTACAGAGTAACACCCTGTCGCAAAAACAAAGAAAACTAAATTTATGTTGTTTAAACCAACCACTTTGTGATAATTTGTTAGGAAAATCCCGGGAATCTGGTATACACAGTAAGTCAGGAAGCAAGAAGAGCTTGACAAGGAAAGCAGAACAGAGTAAGGACAGAGAGGGCAAACACCCCTTCCCCAGGCAGCTGCACATGGTCACCGTGTCATGGGACTTCTGTTAGCACTGCCAGATTGTCCATTTTCTCAGGAGAAGGCAGAAGTTGGATAGGAGATGTCCACACATTTTTCCATTTATTTAAAAATTCATTAAAGCAAAATTAACACTGCTACAACAAACCATCTTGTAAGTGATTACACATGGACCGACAGTTGTGACTCTAATAACCTGCTCCACTGTGAATTCCTGAACATTTTTATCACTCCCAAAGGAAACTTCAGCCCCACGAGATCCCTCTTCCTCCCGGCTCTGGTAACCACCCCCCTGTACCTGCTTCCACAGATTTATCTCTTCCAGGTCTCTCATATAAGTGAAATAGTACAGTTAAATGGATCAGCCTAAATAGCAAATGGAGAAAGATTCTTCAAAGAGAGTGAATTTATTTGGCAATGCGTATTGTGATGGGAAATCCATAATCAACTCTATGTGTATTCCAGAAGGTTAGTGAAGGGGACATTTTCAAAGGCAAAATGAAGAAGATTACAGAAGTGTCTGAAACTGCAATGCTGCCCCCCAAAGGGTTAATAATGGGTGGTGTCCATCCAAAGTGTTGGATGAATGACCTTGCAGCAGTCTTTTCTGCATGAGCTCTTCTTTTTTATTTATTTATTTCTTTTTTTTTGTCTTTTTTGAGATAGGGTCTTGTTATGCAGTTCAGGCTGGATTTAAACCTAGGCTGGTCTCGAACTCACAGTGATCCTCCTGCCTCAGCTTCCTGAGTGCTGGAATTATAGGTGTGTGCCACCACGACCAGCTGCGAGGTCTTTTCTGTGGGTCCTGGCAGTCTTCTGTAACCCTGCTTCTGTATTTATTTTGGTGACACCAGGGATCAAACCTAGGGCCTTCATGTTTAGTCACATCCCAAGCCCTCACTTAATTGTTCATTTCGAGACGGGGTCTTGTTGTGTTGCTCTGTGGCCTCAGCAGAGCTGCAACTTGAGATCCTCCTTCTTCAGCTTCCCAGGGTGCTAGACCACCGTGTGTGCCCCACTGTGCCAGCTCTGCGACGCTTCTTATTATCGAGCATGAGCCTGAGATCCCCTCCCTCCTTCATCGCCTCCGAGTTTTATTCATTTTGTTCTAGTTTGGGTTAGAGTTTGACACAAGTGACTCCATCTTGATTCTGACGATTTCCAAATGTCACTGACTAACAAGCACAGACACAGAAAGGCCCCTCGTGGACCCAGTGAACTGTCTTTTGCCTCCCAAGAGGTGGGAAGGGCCTTGCTTAGCACAGTGATGGGGCTTGCTGGGCGCTGTCTCTGGCCTGAGGCTGCTGAGGATGCCTGGCCGAGGGGAAGCTGAGCAGGTCTGCTCTGGGAGCGCAGCTGTGATGGCTGTGCTGTGACCTCAGTCTTCCCCCCTAGAGGACGCTGTGCGGGCTGCTGCAGGAAAGGCAGCGCTTCCCTGCCTGTGAGAGGACTCCAAGGGGTAAGAAAGGGAGCTGCTCTTCTCAGCGGCCAGTTTCACGTGCTCCTCGGGGAGGCACAGTGCCCCCCAGTGGCAGCCAAACAGGAAGCAAGCCCAGGGATGACGCCACAGCAGGGGCACCGATCTCACAGCTACCTCCCGCAGTCAGAATTTCCTACCTGGAATTCTGCTCTGGAGAGTACTGTCTCCTGGTCCGCTGTTCCCGCCGCGGGAGATGAGGTCACACTCTTCCTTTCAGTGGAGGGAAACATGTTAGAGACCGGTGGCCGCGGGCTGCGTTCATTCCCTGCGTGTTACTCATCCTTTCAGGAATGGTTATTGAGCACCTGCCAGCCTTCCGGTGGGATGAAGATGTATTGCCTGGCAGTGGCAGGCTCATTAGTCCAGGGTGACAGATAAATGCTGAAGCAAATCAGTGTTACCAAGTCTCAGTAATAACACACAATAGGCACAAAGAGGGATTTTACTAAAAATGAGGGGGAAATTGTGTTTTCCTTCTTCCAAGGGCCACTGAGAGTGGTGCTGGAATTTGTTCTTTGTACAAAAGTGGGAGTGGACAGGTTGGGAGTGGAGATAAAGCCAGTGAGGGCAGCGTGCATTTGCCTGCCCTAAGCCCCCACACAGGGCTGTGGGAGGCTGATGCTCCAAAAGAGTGGTTTTTCCTAATTCCTGCTTGTAATTGTTGTAAATCATCCCTTTCTGACTGGCTCATTAAAAATACGATTACATCTCTTCTGGCTGGAGTGACATAGGTGTGGTGGTATCTAAGGCAGAGGGAAGGATATGGTGACTCATTGAGATTCTTTCCCAACGTTTCATTCACTGAATTAGATTTTCTTTAGAGCCTGTGAGTCATTTTCCCTGCTCGGTGACTTGCATGACAGACTGGTGAGATAACCAAGAACACACGGAGCCAACTGCTAGGTTTGCTGGAGGTCTGTGCGGGAATGTAGAATTTCAAAGACCTGGGGGAACACAGAACTGTGGATAGCATATTGTGAGCCCTGTTCCACAAACAGGGAAAAACATCTTCCCGCAGCCATGTGTTTTCACCTTCTCCCATTTCACTTTTGTTTAAGCAGGACTCTGACATCACCGGCATGATTTGCCTTGTCAGAAATGCTGCGGGTGCTTCTGCCAACAGCTGCAGCGCTTGCGCTCTGCTGACTAACTGCGCAGTTCAGGGACCGTTTCTGGGGTTGGAGGCAGCTACTCCCTCCCCCTCCCTAGCTGCTCTGCATTCCTGGCCTGCTCTGTAAGATGGATCTATTCTGCCATTTTTATTTGCCTTAGGATCGTCAAAAGGTGAATGCGAATAGCCTCAACTTTGAGAGGAATGAACTTGTGTATCTGTGTGCTTGCTAACGGTGTGGCAGGATGGCGGAGGAAACAGATGCTATTTTGTTTCCTTTTCAAAGTCAAATTGAATAGTGAAAAAGCTGTGTGTGTCAAAAATGGAAATGGGAAAATTATCAACAAATGTCTGATCTGTTGCTTCTGGCTGTGTTCTTGCAGATACTTCCTTTCTGTCAGGGTTTGTAATTTGCAAAGTGAAAATTTTTCATGGGTGACATTTGAGATAAAGTCCACTGATTGGCTACTTGTTTGAAACACAGAACTGCTACAATCATTTGTGTGTGGCAGTGGCCCTGGGAAAAGGGGCTGCTTGTTTTGTTAATTATGATTGTTGATCAGCCTAGCCCGCGGCTATGCATTTGTTTGGCGCTATGAAGAGAACAAAAAAGTAAAATGAACTTGTAGTATATTCTGGTTATTTATTGCTGACTACTCCTGGAATTTCTGGCTCAAGGCAGCAGCCACTTTTATGCCTCATGATTTTTGTGGGTTAGGAATCCAGGGTGGGCTCAGCTGCTCAGTTATTCTGCTATCTGTGGTATAGACTGAGGTCACTCAGTGTATTCTGCCAGCAGATCAGCTTCACTCAAAAGTCTAGCACCTCAGTGGGGGCTCAACTAGGAGGTGACTGAATGCCAATACTCTGCTTCTAAGCACGGCAGGGTGGGAATCTGAGAAAGGAATGGGGGAGAGCAGCGATCCAATAGGCAAATGCAAGGCAGACTTCTATAACTTGCCCTGGGAAGACTCCCCCAAAGTCACTCCTTGACATCTTTTCCACTTTCTTCTCTTGATCCTTCTGTCTACTCTTACAGTCTTTATTTTCGTGTACCTGATACAATATGCAAAATTAATCATAAACTAAGTCAAGTGGAAAAACACATTAGTTTTTGAACTGAAGGACCCCTGTTCAAAAATCATTGTGAATTATTGGAAACCTTGACCAAGTTGCTTACCTCTCTGACCCTTGGTTGCTCTGTCCTTAAGCAAAAGAGGTGCCTTGGTTATCTTTCCATGGCTGGACAAAATTCCTCACACCCACAGTTTAAAATAGGAGAGGTTTAACTCGGCTCAGAGTTTCAGAGCACTTAGTCCATGGTTAGCTGACTCCGACACAGAAGCATTATGGTGGAGGAGAGCTGCTTATTTTGTTTCACGGTAGCTGGGAACAGGACCAGAGAGAAAGGGGCAGGCGCCAGATATTGTATCCAAGATTGTGTCTCCATCACCCATTCAGACAGCCCTCAAATGTGTTTTACTAATCCTCTTGGTGGCTTCCGACCCAATCAAGTGACAGTTAAGTTTAACTCTCACAAGGGGGTGATAAAATAGAAACTATTAGAGTGTGATTGAAGGAGATGTGTTTCAAATGTTAGTCAGCGTAATTTCAAATGTAGCTGACTTCGAGCCCTGTTCCATCCAAACTTGTCTTAATACAAGTTCTCTTTCTGCCACTGTTGTTTATTAGAACAAATCACTAAAACTCTATCTGAGAATTATAATTACTGACAAAGTTGAAGAGATGATTAAATAAAATGATGCTTGTAAAATCCTCTGTTGCTGTCAAGTGCATTATAATAAGAAATAACAAGTCAACAGTAGCAGAATGAAGACTGACTCTTAATTGCTTTGTATTCCACATGATTAGCAGTGATCGCCCATTTTTCTGCCTGTTGCTTATTTTTACAGTGCTGCTGAGGCAGGTGAGGTGAGGTGATGTTGAGGTGAGGAAGAGAGGAAAGAAACTTTTTCAAGGGAGAGAACAAACAATAGACATCAACAGTAATTTATGTAGTCTAAGCATACGTGCATAATTCACTATTATAATGAAATAAAACCCAGCTAAGTTGATCTGACACATTTAACGATACACATAATCCTTATTTGTACTGCATGATAATTAGGCATTAAAAATAATATTTCACATATAAGTGTAATTAGTATCATTTGGGTGCTACCAAAGCAAAGTTTCAATCTACTCTTTGTTACTTTTTCTGGATTCCATAATTAGCAACAATGTGAATAATTTCTCCTGGTGAGCCACACTATTTAATTTTATTCATTCTTTCTTTCATCAGTTATTTACTGGGTGCCTGCTGTGTACCAGATATGGTGCTAGGTACTGAAGATAAGACAAAGTATTATTTCAGTAGTGTTAACTCTGGCTGTAGGACACTTCCAGTGGTCTAAGAGCACAGAAAGGCCATGTAGTCTAGTTTTGAGGTTGCAGTAATAGCTTTCTGGAGAAGAAAACCCTAAAGTACAAGTATGATTCACTTTCCGTATCTGCGTGTTCTGTAATCTCAGATTCAGTCACCTTTTTTTCCCAACATTTGAAAAAAGCTGTGTCTGTACGGAATATGTGCAGACTTTTCTCTCTGTTGTTAAATAGTACAGTGTCACAACTATTTACATAGCATTTCCTTTGCATTAGGCATAATAAAGTGATGTAGAGATGAGTTAAAGTGTACGAGGAGGTATGGGCAGGTTATGTGCAAACAGTACATTCTTTTATATAACAGACTTGAGTGTCTTCAGATTTTGGTGTCCTCAAGGGATCTGGGAACCAATCTCTGGTGGATACTGAGAGATAACTACAGGATTTAACCAGGACAAGGGCTTGGGTGGGAGAGAGAACAGCAAAAGAGCACAAAACAGGGTGTAGAGATCAAGTGGGGTGTAGCTTAGAAGAGAAGAGAGGAGCTGAGTCCAGCTCAGAAGAACCTGTGTCCACATTAAGTGGTATGATCCTAGTAATGGAGACATTTAGGCTGGACACTTGCTGACTTAGCATTCTGGGAGCCAGAGGGGACACCTGCATATTTGGGTTATGACACTTGGTAGAAGAGGCAATTTTTCAGAGAAAGGAGGAGGACTCATTAGTTGAGGAGAAGACATTTGTTGTGGCTATGAATTTGAGCTGTAAATGAGACCTCCGTGGGGACCCACCCTGTGGACAGTTGGTCCATGGATCTAGATCTGTGCTGTTTAGTATCATAGCCACCAGTCATAGTTGATATTTAAATTATTTGAAAGGTCATAAAATAAAGTTATCCCAGTTCCAGTTTGGTAGTTCAGTGTCTGCCATATTGGGACATTTTCATTGTCACTGCTGTGGGGTGGCTGTAACAAATGACCACACTCTGGGTGCCTCAAAACTGCAGAAACTCATTCTCTCCGAGTTCTGGCACCTGGATGTCTGAAATCAGAGTGGGATCAGGACTACGCTCCTTCTGGAGGCTCTGAGAAAGATTCTGCTCCGGGAGTTTCTCTTAGCTGCTGGCGTTGGCCGCAGTCTTTGATACTTTGTAGCTGTATATACATGCATCCAGTCTCAGCTTCCACATTCCCTGTGATGCTGGCAGTAGATTTAGGGACCCTCTTTAACTCCGTATTACCTCATCTTCGTTTTCGTATATCTGCAAGCAGTTTGTTTTCAAATAAGGCCACATTCACAGGTATGGGGTGAAGAGGTGAGGACTTATGAATGCCTTTTTTCAAAACACAAATCAGTTAGCAAAATGGTACTGGATGTACTGCTATAGATACCAGAGAAGAGCAGAGGGAAATTGAAGGCACAGGAATAGTTGAAGTCAGCCAAGGGATAGATATAGAGAGAGGAGGGAAGGGTTCTGAAAAAGACCACCAGGGACCTTGTATTGGTTAGCTTTTCATTTCTGGAACAAAATATCTGGCATATACAATTTAAAAGAGGAAAGGTTTATTTTGGCTTATAGTTCCTGAGGTTTCAGTTCATGGTTGTCTGGCTCCAAGTCATGGGTAGAAGGGTAAAGCAGAAAAAAGTGGCTCACGTCATGGCAGCCATGAAGCAAAGCACTGGAGAAGAGTGTCAGAAAGGCAAGGCTGGGGGACCAGATACAGCTCCCAAGGTTATGCCCCCATGTTGCACCCAGATATATCCAGAGACTCCTAGGAGTCTCTCAGAAGATCGCGCTGGCAATCAAGATTAACAGTCGCAGAAAGTAACATTATGGGACGGGCAGAGGAAAAAGAACCTCACATAGGAACTGAGGAAGAGAAGGCCAGAGATATAGAAGGAAA